>JAODUK010068888.1:0-16710 GCA_027564635.1 Typhlichthys eigenmanni
GTCCAGGAGCTGCATGACGTCTCCACGCTCGAGTTAACTCCACCCAGAAAATCGCAGGACAGACAGAAAGTGAAATATATATAGGGAATATTTTGCGATTCAAATGGAAGTTGATTTTCATAGTTTGTATGCGTTTATATTGAGCCTCTACATCCTTTAATGAAATGTTAAGACTAAAATGACTGATTTCCCTTGACTATCCCTTTAAATTTTGTCAAAGGAAAAGTATAATTTACACTGCAAGTGTATATTTAATTGTGTGTGCATTACATTTTTAAATTGTCATGGGTGGGACAGAAAATGTCCTCCAATTCTGGAATGACTCAGACGAGAAGTTTACTTTATGGGTTACATGCTCACGAAACCTTCTATTTCTAATCAACACAGGAATGCTGGGCCCAGCCCCACAATATTATTTCCTGGTCTGTAAAACCCAAACGCCGGCTGGCGAGACCGTCTTGTCACGAACGCTGCAGTGGTTCGTCGCACCTTGCGTAGCAGCAATCACGATCGGTGTGCGAATGGGTGAATGTGTGGCAATAGCCTACTGTACATCGCTTTGAGTGGCCGGAAGGTTAGAAAAGTGCTAGGCTATAATGCAGTCCATTTACAATCTTAAACGTACTGTAGATCCACAACATCGGTTCAGTTTGTGTTGTATATTGTATAGTTACTCTAATTACTGGAACCTTGGGTAAAGACATACCATTTTGTATTTCTGTTTAGGTCTATAGGAATTATGACCTAGGCATATGTAGCCTACTATGCGGTTTACTTAGCCTAATTAACTAAAGTTTAGTTGTTTAATGTTATAACATACATCGTTATATTTCCATCTTACTTACTGTGTCCAAGAGCATATGCGAGAGAGAGTATCATTACCAAACAGTATCCAGCCACTGTCATGGTCCTGGCCTTGGCCTGCAGAATTAGATATGATCTTTTTCAAAATAGGCAACACACAACAACAAGTAAAGTGACGTGTCCTGTCAACATAATAAAACATCTTATTTCCTGGTCTGTGCCAAAGACTTCCCAAACAAGAAAACAAGAAGTGAAATAGATTGAGTGGCACTCTACAAGGATTCACTGTCACTCAGATAAGATCACTGAAATGCTTGGAAGTTCCAGTGTTATTACTTTTTAAAATATGGTCTCTTTCTATGGAGAGAAAGAGACCATATTTCAAAAACATTTTTAAGTGCAAGTAGGGCCTACCACTATTCACAAATATTTTGCTGACAAACATACGATTCCCTAGGCCTACTCTTGACTTCCTATCCGATCTTCCTATCCGATCCTAAAATATGATTTTTACATTTGTCCAATGACAAATCTGTAGGTTTCTATCTGTAAATATATTGTTTGTAATTTGCAAAAATATTCTTAATTGTGCATTTAATTGTTCCATTTGTAAATTAACTGTGTGGTGTTTAATTTCTTCCAATTAGGCTTTATGTATATGTATTTGCAGTAGCCAACACTATACACACTGGCTATGCAAAAATAATATGAAATACAAACAGCATAGGCTTATGATGTACTTTCTACTAGTACTACTTTCTATTCAAATTTCCAAGTGATAAGAATAAAAACTTACCACAGTTTTCTTCTTACTGTCTGTTTAATAATATTTAGTCATTTTAAAATGACTGACATTTTATCTGTTGAGTAGGCTTGCCTCTATACATTTCCTTTCTTCCTACGTTTGTCTTAGAGGTTTAACTGTTCCACTAACCCATTTACTGTGATGCATGATATTTCCTCTACACTACCACTCCTAAGCAATGCTTGCCTTGCATTGGAGGCTGTACTGTTGTGCATATTCAAGGTATGTAAAGACCTTCTGCCAATAGCTGTATGGCTTCTTCTTGCTGTTCTGTGGTCAAACACTACTGATCAACACACATACCTGAACTCATTTAACTGGTTCTATCAACTTCGATGTGTTTTTGAAAGGTCTTTCCTACTCTATGAATTGACATTGTATCACAGTATATTTCATTGATTGTAATGTGTTGACCAATATATCAATCTATCAATCTATCTGTGTCTGAAAATATATAATTGATATGAGGTATAAATGCAAGGCTTTATTTTGAAGATATCTACAGTACATCCAAAATGGGTGAATCATGCAGTAATTTCAGCATGTTTATACACAGATGTCAGATATTTCTTAGTGAGGTGTGTCGTTGCACTGTTAGTTAATTTTGGAGTCTGTTGCTGTTGTTTGTCAAAATGAGATCGAGAGAAGATTCCTTTATAAGGCTAGGCGCAGGACATCATTAGTGAAAAATCTGAAACAATCAGACATAGTCGAAACAGTATACTGTAGGTGTGTAAATGTATAATTAAGAAGAGGTTAGCAGTAGCAACCAACCTGGAAAGACCACGGAAAGCAACTGTAGAATCACGTGACAAAAAACCCCTTTTAAAAGGTCGGACATATCGAAAGACCTTAGGATTTATCACAAGATGCAAACCACTAATGGAACTGAAACTGGCTCACTTATTCTTCTGACAAGTAAGCAGCAGAATTAATTCTTCTCAGATCCAATCAAATGCCTCAAAACTCTATGGACAGTAACTTGCTTTGTAGGAATAATCCCGAGCATATTAAAGCAACCAAGGTGGAATGGAATGTCCTGATCTGATTTCATTGCAGAGCTACAGTATGAATAACATACTTAGGCGGTTATTCTGTGTGTGTGTGTGTGTGTGTGTGTATATATATATATATATATATATATACTGTATAGTGTTATTTACAGAACAGGCATCATCAGTGAGGTTTAAGTGTGATACAGTAATAACATTTTCATTGTAGCAGTTTATTTCACACATTTAGAAATACCTTTACATTTTAATTGACATATATACAGTACATGATTATTTAACATTATAAATTACACATTTCAAAACAATGATTAGCCTACACACTACACATGACGGTCAATGGCCACATCTTGGGCATCAGAGAAACTGCTCCACTTTTATATCCTGAATCATTATATACAATCATTCTTGCTCGAGGTAGAACGTTTTTTTTTCGGAACAATAGAGGTTGAGCTTGCCCTGCTGGACAACTGATTGGACTAATGCAATATTTGCAAGACTCAAGAAAAACATTTATCAGCAGCAAACAAGAAGATATGAGGGCAAAGAATATATACATTATTTAAACATTGCTGTTGATAAAACAAACTTAACTAGAATACAAAATAATTAAAGACCAAAAATCTGAAACAGACGGACCATTATACATTGCTGGATGTGAGACAATGTTCTCCTCTACAGTAACTGTCTAAAGCAAAAGCTTTATATTGTAATTATTAAGATTATTATTAAGAGTTGAAAAGTGAATTCAAACCATTACCTGGAACCACCTAGTTCCAATTCTAGATACCTTCTTAAATTATGTATTCAGACCCTGAGCCTGGGTGGAAAACATAGTGTGCTGTTACAACTACAAAACTACAAAATCTTTAATACATATATATTTTGGTTTCTGTATTTTTAGTTCACATTTGTTCATCCATTTAGTCCATAAGCAAAAGCAGCTGGTTTAATTCCAAACGCCAACAACGTCAAGCAATGGTGACACCCCATGATGGCATCATTGTGCCTTTGAGCATCAATACATCATCAGTTCCTGAAGCCTTGCTCTTTGCCATGTCCTCTCATCACACATTACATTCTGAGGTAGTCCCATCCATTAAAGCCCATCATATGCTGAGAAAGGCAGACTTGTCAGGGTAGGCAGTCCTTTTACCTCTGACAGGCATGTAATATCTGATCTCCTTCCAGAACCTGGAGGAAGGGGAGAGAGATGGTGACAATGCTAAGTCCAGGCCTTCTTTCTTCTCTTCGTCTTCTCCTCCACCACCACCAAAACAGCACCCTTCTCTCCTGACCCTGTGGGACTTCCACCAGAAAACTGCTCCTTGTTTCCTCCGCAGGTGGCGAATCGATTCTGGGAAAAGAGCCAGCTGGTCCGGACTGATTTTCTCCAACTCGACCAATACCACCTGGATAAGGTTTTATTTATGTTTATTGTTAACTGAAAACAAATATTTCATACTGAAAAACATTTCCACTTAGAGTTTATAGAGTTAAGGAGTCCCAAACACAAATACTGTATTTTTTCTTTTTGTATTTGTTTCTTGTGCACACCAGATAATAAAGGAAATCGTAAACGAACTAAAGCCCTCAGTAGTTGAGATACCTCCACCCGAGGTAGAACAAAGCACAACCATGTTTTTTTTTCTTCATATCTTGCATATGTCTATTTAAATTACAGGCATATACATGGATATCTTTTGTATTTTTAAAATTTTCCAATTCTGCCTGTATTCAATATCTGTTAATGGGTATGCATTTTTGAATTATTCAGAGGTATTTGTGTCTTTCTTGTTTCACTGGATACATAAACTGTCTGTGGATCAACATACCAGATTTGATAAGTGTCTGATCATTATTTCCAGACATGTGATGTGATAAAGAAGATCTCTTTTGTAGAATCCAAAGTTTTCACTATTTTTGGTTTTGGGTTGCTTCCAAAAATCATCCAAATAAACATATTTTTTATAAAATAATACATTTCATGTAATAGACATATTAAAGATATATAAAAAACATGGATGTGCTTTGTTCTACCTCAGGTGGAGGTATCTTAAAAATTAAGGCCTTTTTGGAGATTTGTTATTTTGCTAAAGTGTTCTAATGTACATTATGATCGTCAAGTCTCTTATGTCTACAGCCAGTCTAACGGCAAATTAAAATATAGCTTTATTACCTGCATTACAATCATTTTTTATGCAAAGTTTCAAGACATAGGAGAAATAAGAATTCTGACATTAAAATGTAGGTCTAATCACTAGAAAATTTAGGTTATGTAGCACACAATAAAGTTGTGGTATGGATGAGTTTCTGGTGCGACAGGAAGGTTTGTGTTGAGCATAAGAATCAAATACAAAAATAATGGGTGTACTGTGTCATTTAAGTTTAGGGTAGTGTCAAAGTATGTGTTTTTTTTTGTCACAAGCACAGAGTAATTCAGAGGCAATGTTATGCAAGGAAATTATCTACATATACAGTATTACACAGCTAGCTAAATAAATAATGTGTCTGTTAAATCTGCTGTAAGCTACTGTATTGTGTGCTGATTAGCAAGCATAGTCTTGCAGCCTTTACATTTGTGAAGTCTGGGATACAGCTTTGGCTAACTGTCGAGACTTCTGTCTGTGTCGAACGACTCGAGCGTAGTTGAAAAGAAATATATTTTGATTGACATGGACAACAACCAACCTTAATGACCAAATCGAAACTTACACTTACAGTATACTAGTGGAATATGTTGATAAACTAAAGACAGAAGTCTGACTGTAATTAAATGTCATCTTTTAAATAAGTATTGTTACTGCTTAAAAGATTGAAAGTAATTAAAACACTGCAATAGTGTCATACCGGAATGACATATAGTTTTTTGTAACGCTAATCAATGAAAATATAGTGGTGTGATATAGTGATCTCTGTAGTGATGCTTACAGGGGCCTACAGTACGTATCAGATGTTTAGCATGAGTCAACATACTCTGTGATGTAATGTAGTGCAGAACGTAAGACGAAGCAGGCACTGGCCATGGCTAAAAGAAATGGCATACATCTGAATTTAACCTGCTATGATGCTGTGAGTAGGTTCAGTTGAAAATGTTTAAAAGGAATTAAATAAATAACAACTGTTGTAAAGCTTGTTTGGGCATGCATTTGGCATGTTGTTTACCTTCAGAGAGTTCTCCAGTAGTGCTCTATGCATGGCTGTGTCACACTCAAACAGCTGCTCCGCCATTCCATCCCTTCCACATTCTAAATCAAGGCTGACATCACCATCGTTGGGTGTGCTTGCATTGTGCCTACTGCTAGTGATATCACCGCTAATGATTGAGCTAACATTGTAGTTAATGCTAATGAGATTACTGCTGTTTGGCTTGCTAGTATTGTGGTTACTGTCACTGATGCCACAGGTGTTAAAGTTGTGGTCACACGTCTTGCTGTTATCTTCACTACAGCTCTTGTTTCTGTTCACACTATTGTCACTACTGACATTTCCTTCATGACTGTTGGCACTTGTGAAGGTAGAGGCGTTATAGAGAAGGAACAGGCGTCGGCTGGCCCGCATGCTCTCCTCTGCTGAGTCAACTATGGCTGCAGGAGGAGAGGAGTGTGTGAACCACACAAGGAAGTGAGAAAGAGGAGAGTAGTGTAAGGGTGAGTGATGAGGGAGGGAGAGAAAAAAAGTGGATTTTTAGTAGCTGTGTTTGAAAGTAATTTGACCTTCAGAAAGTGTAAATAGTTTGGTTTTAGATAGTCAAATGTACTTTTCCCATATAAGGTAAAGCAAGAATGGAATGTCAAATTAGTCATTGTATACTATTCCTTCATTACGGGCCGAGCTAAGGTGGCCCTAGGAAATTGTTATGAGTTTTGCGCCACTTTATTTGTGCACCTATTTACCGAGTCAGGGTTGTGTAGAAGTACCAGATTATTTTCATTTTCTTTCTCATTCCAATATGAAATGGATGAAATTCTGAAATCAAACATGTTGACACAGCCATTATGGGCATATCCTTCATTTGAAACGGTGGCTATCCCCTCCGGACCTTGTGTCCATTGGAATGGTCATGACATATTTTTGTCTCTAAACCAATAAATACTCTGTAATTAAATGATGTCAGCAATTCTGGTTACCGTTTGGATCCTGATTATCCAATCAAAATCATGTTTTGACTTTGAGCATGTTCTGAGAGAGTGACAGACATCGGACAAGACAAGCATGGCAGTGAGACTGCAGAGAAGGAAGAGTAAGTGCCTATTTTCTATAAAAAATATACATTTATGTTCATGCTGGCCATAAACATTTGCTGTCAGTATAATTTTAACAAATGATAATATTTGAAGTTATTTTGAACATATCATTCATTTATAGTATTTTTTCAAAGTCCGATGTCCATTACAATTGCCATCAGGGGTTGGGCAGGTTTAGCTAACGCTCACACGGCAAGGTTAGGGTTAGGGTTAGAGTTAGGGTTAGGGTTAGGCCTACTGAAGGAAAAACAGATTTATTTTTTCCAGGTAATCTTATCTACAACCATATTGTGTTCATATTGTATGCATGGTCAGATTGCGTCATTTCTCTATCTTCTTGCAGGCTCTGGGTTTTCCTGGTGATGACCTCACTGCTGTTCCCTACCCACGCTGTGATACCCCAATCAAGTTCACGTGCATGTTCAGAACTGTACACAGGCTCAAAACCATGCAAACATCCAGTTCCAGATGTTTAGGTCATACCTGATTGATTACTATGTGGAAAACTCAGCCTTATTTTTCTTATGCTTTTATGACATTTTACGCCCATCTTGTCGTGGCGTCCATTGGAATGGACATCAAAAAATGCTATTAAAAACATGAGTTACCAAAAATGTGGTTTTTCCACTTTGTTTTTATGTTGGAGAGGAGTCAGAATCAGGTTAAAAAAAAAAATGTTACCCAGCCAAAAAAATGCGGGTCTGAAGGGTCTATACACCTACAGAGGTGCTTCTAGAGCCACTCTGGTTCTACCATCATCTTGTGCATCTGTACTGCTGAAACACAACAATATAAAGCAGTAAAACACAAAATATCGCTCTGTTGTTGTTAGCCATGAGCTAGAAGATTTCGGCTTTCCATATAGGCTGTGTGTGGGTTGAACAACGCTCAGTTGTTCAACCCACACACAGCCTATATGGAAAGCCAAAATCTTCCATTTTTTGTAACCTGCTGTTCAGTCCACTGCCGTTCGCGTTCATTGAACTTATAGCAAACGTTACACTATCCTGAATGCAGGGTGAGATACAATATGACTGGTTCATTAGATGACAAGAAACTATTAATTTAATTTACAGAATTTGCTATATCGTGATATGTATTGTTATTAGGATATAAAGTTATCTATATCAGGATATAACATTTTGGTCATATCGCACACCCCAATTTATTTATGTACATGTTCTCCTCTTTTGTATTTGTGTCTTTCGCAGGTTGGAACAAACATCTCTAAGATACCTACCAGTTACAATCTATATCTTTTCCACAATGGATGACTTAACATTTGCATAAGTGTACGACTTTACGCTAAAAAATATAAACTTCTGTTAATGTAACTCTCTTGTATTTGTGTTAATTTTATTTTATATAGTTTTGGTATGATCTTCTGTATGTTTTTATACTGTATCACTACAGGAACATAAAATATGTTTCTCTATCTTTCCCTCTGCAACCACATGCATTTTTATAGACATCTGAGTTTCAAAACTAAAATACTGATGAATGGGGTCTGGGGTCAACACAATTCAGGTGAAAACTGAAGTAGGTTGTGAGAAGTTACACATTAGTGCATATAAATTAAACCCACATGTGAATACAACATATTACAGAATGACACTAGTATGAGTAATTATGTATTAAAAAGTAATAATAAAGTAACTTACCCATTCCAGGCAGGCAATCACGACCAGCAATAAAGAGCTTGTATCCGCATTCTCTCTCCAACACTTGAGGCAGTGTATGAAAGGCAAATGTCTCCACCTCCCCACTTGCCCCAAGACCAAACTGGCGAGGGTATGCCACATAGGCATCATACAGCTTCCCATCAAATTCTGCACAGGAGAGTTTACATTAATTACACAAAACGACATGTAGTACACTGGGGCAATTTGGTACAGCTGGAATTTAAACACTGCTTTATTCAGTTACAGCTCAGTGAATAGTCCATAAGATTAAGTGAAAACAATACATTGACAAATGGCTCAATTATAATCTCAATGAGTCATTTGGTTTAAACTGTAGTAAATTGTAGTGTATTACATGTACGCCGTGATGACAGTGATTTTAATTTAAAAAATAAGTGCTTAGATATTATTTCATAAGGTTGCTACACTACGATTTCGTAGTGTAGCAACCTTATGAAATAAAGCCTATAAACAAAGTAATCTAACATAATATGAATGTGTAAACCCTTTCTAGACTCCCTAGACAGTTGGCTGTGTGGGTTAGATCAACACACACACATACAGTACACACGCACACACCTTATACACATCTCTGTAGGTGCATGATAACTGTTCTGTCTGTATGTTTAGATGTTTACACCTGTAGCATAACAGCATGGAATCCGTAGCACATTTGTTTTGTGTACATTTTATAGCTAGACAAAATAAAGAGTAACATCTGAGCCAAATGTGACATTTTACCTGTGTTTGTGTAGAAAAAAGGGAAAGTCATCCGGAACCACAAAACAATGTCTATCTTAAAAATGTAATAGAAGACAGTGCTGGCAATGAAGATAACTGCAACACCACCCAACACTAATCCAATGGGTAGCAGAATGTTGGTATCTGTAGGGTAAGAATTAAAATAATACAGTTTTCACTAGATTTCTCTCATATAAGCTTGTGTTTTTGCCATTATTTTAGGCAAGAGAGATACAAAAAGGGACTTGAAAATATATAATATCAGCTTATAAAATAATGAGTTATTTAGGATCAGGAAACTTGATAAGTACAGTCAAAACATTTAACATCTACTAAGGTAGCTATCTATCTTCAAACATTTTTATAAAGGGTCTAATATGTATACACCCTCCGCCTTCTGTTGTAGTTGCTGCCTAGTAATGGTAAGTAGTACATGGCGAGAAAGCTGTTGAATTTGCGTGTGGTGGTGGGTCCGTACACATTTTAATCAGCATCCATCTTGTAAACTTGTTAGTAAGACCTATAGGCTACATATAATTCTCAATGTTAGTGCTGATTTCATAGTAGTGGGCATTTTAACTTTGCTAGTTGTATGGTCGTGTTATTCTCTGCTCTGCCAGGTGGGTGCGCCGTTTAACTATTAAGTATGCGCAGTGCGCACACATGGCTCACGTCTTTGCTACGGTAGTGGGCTGGGTCGGCGGCATGTTCAGTGGTCTGTAGGCTACATCCAACCTGAGGAAGTCAAATACCTTTAGAGCAACGTCAGGTCAGACTTGCTTGTTTGGCAAATTGCCAGTACTGAAACCATCTCCTCCACACGGCATTGTTTACAAAGTCCTCGCTACACAAACCCTAGCGTCACAGCTAACTGGAGGAGTCCGTTTTAGTGCAGTGTAGCCAATAGTAGTAGTATGTAAGTTAGTAAGTGGACAATTTTATATTGTTTTGGACTATAAAAAATTGTGCTGCATCCAGGAGCAGTACAAGAATGACGACCCTTATATTGATTCTAAGTTTGACTGTCCTTGTCAGTCAGTGACAGTCATTGCCGTTCGTAGATTTAGCTAGGAGTCAGATAGGAATGAAGAATCCAACCAACCTAGTGACGTCACGTTTGACGGTAGGACAAGATGGCGCTACGCTTGTTTGAAAAATGTCATTTACATTAGTTGTTATTTTTTATTCTGTTTCACGGACGGTGTTTACCCTATAATAATTTTTTATAGTGGTACTTCATCTTTTAAATAAGGCAAACTATGTTTAGTGTTTCATTTCCACTTTAAAGGGAACTTTAGTGTCAGTTGAGGGGACGTTTGATACATTTGACCCACTTGTTTTTCGTCTTGAATTTGCTCTGTAATAAAAATAAACTCAATGTTTGTACCTGTTGGTAGCAGAGTGAAGTACGCTTCAGGGTTGCCTCGGGAACTGTAGGCACGACAGGTGTAGTTGGTGTAGAAATCCTCTGTGTGTAGCTCAGTAATGTGCAGCACGAGCATCAACCACATGCCCCTTATGGGAACCTCCTGTTGCACTGAACTGGCAAACAGCAGTAAAACATGAGTGTAAAGACACAAGAAACTTCAAGGAATACTTATTTACCAAAAATAATATAGAGTTGTGAGTAAATCACGTTGAGCAAATATAAAACATTTTTTACATCAGAACATTAAGACAATGTTGCTTGGCATAGTTATGCAATAGGGTTTTTGTTAGTTAAGTTAAGTCTGTTAGAGGCTCATGCCTACTGCAGAAGGCATGATACTAACCGTAATGATTCAGTGAAGATGTGCTCAGAAGGGTGGAGGATGAGATCACCTTTGGCCATCCATAAGATATCCACATTGGGATGCCCAACACTTGGCACAAACACCCGACATGTCTTTTTAAACCTGGAGCCTACACTCACATGTACAGATATAAACCCACAGACACGTCAGAATACAATTAGTTTTATTATTAGTACACAGTAGCCTACATACTTTACTTTTCCTGTTGCCACCGCGACCCTGATGGAGAAGCGGTCAAGATAATAGATGGACAATGGACATACTTTACAGATACAGTCTGTATACAGTATAGTATAGTCTAACAAAAAAAACAAGGTACAAAAGTATGTCAAGTTAAGGTAATCTATGGATGGAAGACTTATTTTCACTCACCAATTACTGCCTTGATGATCTCATTTCCTGGCTCATGCACTTCAGGAAAAAGGGTGTATTCCTCTATAAGGAAGGCAGAGGTTATTTACATTTACAGCATTTGGCAGAAGCTTTTATTCATGTAGTACATTTGTCAATACACCAGCATCATGCCATCATGACTAGAGAGAAGATAGGGCGTGCATTCGAAGGAAACACTTTAGGTTATGAAATACATATAGCAACGTGTGTTAATTAATGGTTTGAATTGCTTTCCTGGCATATCTTATTTTCTTCTGCATGCTGATCATAGAACTATGAATGCTGACAGTGTGTGTGTGTGTGTGTGTGTGTGTGTGTGTGTGTGTGCTTACAGTGCATACTGTACATTTGTCCATGTGGAAAACCTTGTACTAACCTTTAATGCCTGCATCAATAGTCTCTGATACAGAGCCCATCACCCCTGCTAGGGTGAAGTTCAGAGTGCAAGTGTAGAAACCATTATCCTGAGGATCTACCCATTCCACTTTAAGAAATGTGCCTTGATGATAGGTAAACCGACCAGCGCCATCCACTATAGGTGTACACCGCTGAAAGAGTGAAAGGTTTATAATTGGAATTTCACACGTTACGATGATGTGCATTTATTAAAAAGATATTAAATAACATTCGATGAAACACGCTCTTGTTATGCAGCTTAGCTTATTCACTAAACCTTTAAACTGAGCATTCACCTCTAGAGGGAGCCCGCACAGTAAGCTAATGCTAGTTTCTAAAGTAGACCTACACCAGTGGGTTACACTACTCAGGGTACAGTCACACATACGCAAATATGAAAAACTGGGCATGTGATGGACAGGTGATGGCTAACATACACTTGGAAGGCAGACACCTTTGTATTCACAAATGAATATATCATCAGTTGATTTATTGTATTAACTCAGGAGGTCTGTTCATCTTCATACAAGACAAAATATAGGATAATATACTGATTCTGGCTGCTGTATATGACATATATTTGCAAAAAAAACAAAATAGATGCAAATGAGTTCTGTGTTATGCGTTGTGCCTGAAATGTTTTTCAGGATATAATCTTAAAGTTTGCCCAAAGTTAAGATGCTGTTGAATTTATTTAAGCCAGTGGTAGACAAATTAAAGCATAAACTATAGCATTCAACATATGTTTTTTGTAGTTATTACAGTAATTCAAAGCATTCCAGCAACACTCATTAAACATCTTAAACTTGAGTACATCATTATTATTATTATAGATTTATACCTGTCATTAACTGTGCTTTTCTGGCCAGCAAAAGTTTAAGAAACACATTTTACATAGGCTACATATAATAATAAATGCGGCCCTCTGTTGAACTTCAGAATCCCTATTTGGGCCTTGAAGCAAAGTTTGCCCACCCCTGCCATTGACTTACTCCTTCACCTAAATGTCACAGTTGATAAAGACCTACATTCATTTGGCATTGTGTACCATCATATTTAAAAAATAATGTTTTCGGAGGGGGTGCCCCTTTTTTGATGTTTCGCCCCTGCCCCTCCAGAAGTATGTGCACATCACTGCAGCCTATGGTCTAAAAACAACTCACAGATATCTCTTCACCAACTCCACTATGCTACATCACAAGTAAGATTACTCCAAAACATGCATACATAAATTCAGACTTGACGTGACATTTGATCGTTGCCACCGTTCACGTCCAAATCAGTACTGATCAGCATTTATCAGAACAAACTGATAAATGCCGACCTTTGCATGGAAATGATCATACGTACATTTTTCTGTCATGCGCACGTTTCATAAATGAGGGCCAATGTGTCCATAATGACCTTTGTGGTTGTCAAAAATGTATGTTTCACTTGTAGTGAAGTGCATGACCCCATATACCAGAGTGCTGAGTGGCGGACTCACCTCCCTACACCCATAGGCTCATATTTTTTACGTTTTCACCTTTTATGCAAAGCTGAGTTTCAAACAAACAGTACAGGCAGAATAATTTTGTGGTTTTGGGGACACTAAAACACATGCACGCTTGCAAACAACAGCTTACAACACAACTATGTTGACAGTGTTTTACTGTAACATACCTTGTACCATTTGATTGAGTATGTGACAGAGTAACTTTTCAGTTTCTTGATATAGTCTGTGAGGGGGCATGAGAGATAGTCGTTTACACCTTTAGATAGAAACTGGGGGGCTGTCCGAGGTCTGCCACAACTTCCAGAGATTGGCTGGTCCACTACCAGTTTGGTGGCCTGTCTGAAGCACTTCAAGTGAGTTCTGTTGAATTGTCGGGGTAAAAAAAAAAAAAATTAAAATATAATGTACCTCAATTTAATTCCTTTAAAAAATATTATACTGTACCTCACAATGATCACATATTCTCCTGCGTCCTCTGGCTGTACATTAAGAAGCCACAAAGTTTCCCCCCGCACCAAAAGTCGCCCAGTCTCGTTGCCTAGTACTCTCTCAGTGTGAGGGTCGTACCAAGAGACGCTATAGGGAACACTGGTGTGGTTGAAAACGTCTGGAGACAATAAGGTGCTATTCAGCATGGCAATGTCCCCAGGGACAGAGAACACTCTCTCAAACTGTAACTTGTAGTCCGTACAATTTTCTGCATAGGGAGGAAAAAAATCATTATTGTTTATCTTTTGCTCATAGTCATGTCCGTGAACAGCAAACTAGAATTGCAGATAGTAAAATCACACAAACTGATATTGCCCTTCTTTTTTAATCTTTAGTAATTTTAATAAATTAATACAATAAAGTAAAGTAATCCAATGTAAGAAAATATATACCACCTGTTTATAAGTACAGCTTTGTTATTTTTATCACATTGGATCAAACAATATTAGCAGAAAATAGATTTCCCTTTATTGGCACATACAATGTTAAACAAAAAAGTATTTAAAATATAAAATAAAAAGAATTTGTCACTTTTGAATAAAAGCTTGAACTTCAATCAAAATCTCAAAGTCTCAAACTTACCATGTAATGCTAATGCAGCGCTACTAAGAAAGAGAAGAGCCAGTATTTCCCTCAGACCCATGGCTGAAAGAGAAGTATAAATGTTTTAAAAGGCATAGTATACTATCTTCCATTGACCCAGTATTTCTTTTCCAAGGACCTCCCCCTCTCTCTAGCTATTCTTAAATAATCATCACTCCCTCCTTCCCTGACAGCCATGTTGGGGTGCTGAGTCATTAGCTGGAACAACTGGAACAATTCCTGAACGCTGCATGCTTGACTTCACGATCACTCAGACGTCATTGGTCTCCTAACCCTTTCCCAGAAAACTATGAATGAATACAGTGTCTGTGTCTCATTCTCTCTCATTATAAACAGGGCACAACAATTGCACAACTACACACATGCACATAGTCACTGTAGGAGAGATTGTAGGTAAGTAAATAAAATGAATGAAGCAATCCTGCCCCCACCCTAACGACACATATCCTGGTGGTGGATTGTGTGTGATCCCTTAACATGTTGTCATTGTGAATGCCTGCCACACAAGTTAACAGGACTACCAGACTTTAATTACACAGTAATTCCTTATTTCATTCCTCCAATGGAATAACCGTCCATTAATTTGTGTGAGGGAACAGTGTGACATCAAATATCACGCAAAAAATATTTCTTTGGTTATGATGACATATTGGTGAATATCATATTAGCACCACTTAAACATATAGTTCAAGAAACTATTCCACCACATATGCTATAAGGTAAGTCACCTAGGTATCGTAACGTGTAATGGTTGCAAGCGGGTGTGCACTGAATAAACTCAAAGTCATGTCTCAGTAAATCTACTCCCGACACCTATAGTGACAGACAGCTGGTTTTAGCCTCTTGCTAGTGTAACTGGTTCCCATACCAAGAATCCAAGCTTAATTGGAGTGATGCAGGGCCGGCCAGATGTTTGCATGCCACACAGCAGACCAGACCATATTGTAGGCCAGGGCTATGCAACTCCGGTCCTGGAGGGCCCCATCTTGCATGTTTTAGATCTCTCCCTGCTCCAACACACCTGATTCAAGGTTGTTAGAAGCCTGATAACGACCCGTTCATTTTAATCAGGTGTGTTGGAGCAGTGAGAGATCTAAAGCATGCAGGGTGCGGCCCTCCAGGACCGAAGTTGAATAGCCCTGTTGTAGTCTATAGGTTAGTTGAACTGAAATTAAATTATTGGTATGATTACAATCAATTACAAAAATGTCAATGTCCTAAGTTACCCCAGGGGTGGGTATGCATCCAGCTTGCTAATGCACCTTCATTCCAGTGTGGACTAAATCAATAAGCTAAATAATGAAGACTAACTAGCAAATTCTCTTGCGGTCCACAACAGACATTTGTGAGAGATTATATATTGCAATTTTTGTATTTTGTTAGTGCCCACCATTTCTTGCTTCTCGACAATACCATTGTCCATTCACTAGTAATGGGTAAGATAGCTGAGTGGAAGTAAAGTCACACAACTGTGACGCTGACCGGAGAAGATGCTATCTTTACGTGAAAAAGGTCAATTCAAGCAGGCCATGAAGTCAAGCCCGGCCATAATCATCAGCTGATTGCCAACTGATTTCAATGTCCAGGCTGCTCATCTTATCACTGCTAAACAGAAATATTGCTGGTTGTGGAGGCGTGGGTGGATTCAGCGCTGTACTGTATGTAGCGGAGAGATGCTATCTGTCAGATTGAGGTGAGAAACATTGTGAACACACATCAGCTTGAGGGTTACAGTTTTCACTAGACAAGTGATTAAATCTAACCACAAAGCCTCCTCTACAAAATCCATAAACAATTAGGTTCAGAATACTTTTTGAGAGGCACGTTTTCTAATACAAAATGACTTGAAAGATTGAGTTGGTATTGAGGTGAAGATAGAGCCACTGTGAATCAATACCACCACCTTGTATTTACAATTGGTACTGTTATACATTTACAATTAAGATCATGTTGACTATTGCAGGTGGTGTTAAAAACCCACCTGATACTGTGGAAGCAAAACAAATTAAATCTGCCAGTGTTTTACAAACATTTTGACTAGTGATACAATATTATATGTTAACGATTTAGAATAAGAATATGAACATTTTAAATACAATTGTTAAAAAGGCCTCTCCGGGAACCATCACCTTATCGTGGTGGAGAGGCTTGTGTGTCCCTATGATCCTGAGAGCCGTGTTGTCCGGAGCCTTGTGCTCCTGGTAGGGTCTCCCAAGGCAAAGTGGTCTCAGGGGAGGGGCCAGACAAAGAAT
>JAODUK010068899.1:0-16709 GCA_027564635.1 Typhlichthys eigenmanni
GCAACATTTTCGATATGATATTGCGCAACGTGATATTGCGATAACGATACTGAATCGATATATTGTGCACCCCTACTGATAAAGTCACACACATACAGTAATGGTTACTTCAAGTTATTGCTGCTAAAGGTGGTTCTTAGTTTTTCACACATTGCTTCTTCATTTTGGCTTTATGTTTGTTAAATATATCAGGACATGGTGTAATATGTGGTGTTATTCACCTGAGGTTTAATTTAACAAGTATTTAGACCTGTACTTTGTTTTTCACATGACTGTATACAATTTAGAAACAATTATATAAATGTACAAATAAATAAAAAGATTTGGAAAATATAAGCAAAATAATTAAATAACATGATTGTTGGGAGGGAATTCAGGTGAGAGTGATATGAATGGGTCCTTATCCTCTGTAGAGGCCCAATAATCACACATACATCTGAATCAGGCTTGTTGGAGCAGGGCGACATCTTATGCCCAGTCCACACTTACATTGCTATTTTCAAATACGATCACTTTCTCTACATGGTTCAGCCTGTCATCCACATGCAAACGGTGTGTACGATCGTCAAAGACTTCCAGGGTGAAGAGGTATAAAAACTTTTTTGGCTTGTAACATCAGCTTGTGCGCTGTTATGTCATTTGTTTACATGAAGCGGCTCTCGTCACAGGCTTGAAAGCACACAATTGCATTTTCATGTGGATGGAGTCTTTTTCTTAAACAGTGCTAAATGTGCATTTCTTTTTCTAACTAAGCAGGAAAATCCCTGTTTAAAAATGTATCAATGGACTAGGCATAAAACAGGCAAGGCAGAGGGTCTCCAGCACCAGAGTTGGTAAAACGCTACTCTAGCAGATGTAGGTGGGGACTACGAGGTATCAAGGGAGCTCCTTACTGGCTCAGGGCAGGTCTCCAGGCGTGGCAGCCTCTGCCCGTCCTCCAGAGCCTTCACCAACCAGGTCACTGTCATCTGACCATGGGTTCGGCCAATCATGTTGTGGAAAATCTGTGCGGCGGGGGGAGACAGACGGCCGTGAGCGGTGTGTCAAACACATCCCACAAAAAATTCCTAAAAGCCTAATGTAGCAATTACACTACATTCTAGTCATTGTTATGCTCTGCTGGATACCATCAGTGCGTTAAATAGATACTTTGTGTACTGGAAGAGCATACTGGAAGTTCTGCTTGTGCACCTACCGTCATGGGGCTGTAGGACGGGTCGCAATAGGTGATGATTTCATACAAGGTCACGCCAAAAGACCACACGTCTGACGCCAGATAGAACTTACGGTGCATCAGGCACTCCGGCGCGTACCTGGAACGCACACACACACACACACAACTGATAAACACAAATACAGAACAAAATCGACAAGTGTGCTGGTGATGGCCACAAGAGGGCGCCGACAGCAGCCAGCTTCGCCTTCTGCTCTGCTCTCACCAGAAAACGGGGGAGTCGTTGTCGTCCTTGACCGTGTAGTAGCCCTCGTCGTTTTTGATGATCTTGGTGAGGCCGAAGTCCCCGATCTTCACCGTGTTCTCGTTCTCCACTAGAACGTTCCGGGCGGCCAGGTCACGGTGGATGTAGAAGCGTTCGCCCAGGTAATCCATCCCCTGAGGGGTCACGGGTAGAGGGTCAGCTGATACAGTACGGCGGGTCATGATAAAAGACAACTGTAAAACTAAATACACATGGCCTCGTGTACTAACTTGTTAGTGCCGTTCTAGGCAGGGGTGTAACGATATGTGTATTCCTATTGAACCGTTCGGTACAGACGTTACGATTCGGTGCATGCAGTTTGTACGGTTTGGTGGCGCCAAGATAAATAATGTGGAAACAAAAGTGACAAGCGAGAGTTTTCACATGGATGCTGTAAGCCTTGACTGTGCCTGAACTGCTACTTATAAAACAGCAAATACCATCAGAACATGTTTTAAACACGACGGGATTAAACAACGTTGTAATAGTTGGATCAATGAAATTATTGGGAAAGGGAGTACATGGCTGAGCTAATAAATTAATAATTGTAGTATATTTCTCTTGCTACAATATGCATAGGCCTATATTTCCATGGAACTTTCTGTAAAAAAAAAAATCAAAACGTGAGGTTTATATAGGCTACAAGCTCAGGGTATACAAGTAAAAACACAAGTGTACCGAACCGTGATGTCTAAACAGAGGTATGAACCGAACCGTGACGTCAGTGTACCGTTACACCCTAGTGTGATTTCATTGCAATTTGTGCATAAAAACATGGCCTGTATGAACAGAGCTCACATTTCTAAACCCGTTTTCTCCCTGCCTGCTTTCCTATTCATGCATGTGGATTAATGGAGGTTCGGGGAAAGAGTTAGAGTTCCGTTCAAAAACAAGAGATGTGCAAGGAGTTGCACATCTCAGTTGCATATGTATGACAAGCCTGGAAAACAAGTCTGTTTTGCTGTGAAATTCTATGAAATTCTCTTAAAAGCAGGTAATCCAGTTTGTGCATTTGCACGCATTAGGAAAACAATGGCATTAGTCATGTGTAAGACACACGTCAAAGAGACATACTGAGATTTGCTTGCTTGCGCCCTGTTAACCCTCTGAACCCTTAGCCCGATTTATGCGTCTGTGTCACGGACTAGTATTGTTATTAGATTCGTTGGAAAGAAATGTTTTGATATGCCTTGCTTGAGCATTATTAACTTTGGACACACAACAGGGATTTCCTTGTTCAAGCAGCAAAAAATGGTCTTTTATAAATACAATTTCCTATCCTATACTCGGCACAGATAGTTTCCTATGATAAATGTTGGTTTAACTAAGAAATTTGCTGGAAAGAAATATTTTTACATGCTTATTTCAAAATGTTTAGTGTTCTAATTTGGGAGTTAAGACATGGCTCTTTCGTATTTTGGGTCTTTGCATGCGCAGTCAACGTGCACAGGTCAGTGTGGCCGACAGACCAACGCGGAAGTATAATATGCTCGCTACGGCGTATCTTCATGCGTATCCTATGGAGTACGCCCGACGCAGAAGCAAAAATGAAGGGTCTTTTAGCTGTTTTTCCATAGGTATCAAGTGTTTTATGTCTGATATCAGCACCCTCTCAGCTACAAACTAAATAATGTCAAACATATTTTTGAGAAACTTAACTCACAGCTTGTGTTTTTAAAGGTAATAATAATTGGACTAGTTGCATTGTATTAATCTAAGTGTATGTGCTGTAATTTATGCCCAGAGTTTCACAGGTATGCTTTTATCCATTAATTCATTTATTTAGTCATTTATGCAGTTTGTTTCTCCTCCAAGAATTGTTTGCGGGGGACCTATTACGAGGGTACACGCATGATTGGTCAACATGTTAATTCCATTTGATTATAGGTTTAGAAAGAAAGCAAAAAAAATCTGTTAATCGTTTCCCCGTCTTCCACTTCCCAACGTGTAGGCTAGCTGCTACGGCATTAATACATTTTTATAACCGCCAAAACAATGTTTTTGGGTGGTGGCACAATTTGCCTTTGTTATGGTTTCCTATAGATAATGCATCATAGACGAGTAGGCTACCATCTATTTGATTTCATGATGGCTAAATATCAGTTTTCGTTTTCTGAGTCAGCAGTTTCATGATTCCATTGCTTTCGGCAGCACAAATTACGCTACGAGGGCATTGCCATGCGCCAATCAGCTGCAAGGTTACTAATGTGCATCAAAAACACAATGGCGGTTGTGTGCTGTCAGCATGTCCTGTCTACGCTGCGCTTGCTAACGTACGCACGAGGCCCACAATGCATCTGCAATTGGTGATACACATGGTGCACAGATCATGGTACGTGTTTACCAATTGCGTCTTAACATTACATGCATTACATATATTGCAAACTTAAGGCATGATTATAACAGAAGCTGTAATAAACCACTTCCTTCCTCAATAGTAAACATATTATTATTATTATATCGTGTTATCCTAAATGTGTTTCTGGGTCATTGCAGTGTGTAGATGTTGAGGGACTTTCACATCATAAGTGGCAAAACAGATCCTCTCTAGCTGTGCCATTGTTTTCCTATGGGGAGAGCGGTGACGTCCAACTGTGCGGTACCTTTGGTGTAGCGCATCTCCTGAAATTGCCACCTTGCACTGCGCTCACAGTTAAAATAATTATAACTGCTGACCTTTCAAAGAGCAACCAGTGAGATAACATCTGTAGCCTATGTGACTGACAGAAGCGAATCCATACTCTAATAGTTTGTACAGTTTTTCCGGTAAAGAGGGGTTCGTTTACCCTATGATTAGGTTAATACATATGGTTATAGTCAGACGTTGACATGGAGACCACCTGATCGCGGTGCGAAATTGGCTTATCGTGTGAAAGGCCCCTTTGATGAGAGTACCTTGCAGATCTGGATGCTGTAGCTAAGCAGGGTGTTCAGACTAGTCTTGTTCTTGTGTCTAGGGAGATACTCCTTCAAACTGCTGGCTGGAAGGTACTCCATGATCAGCTTGATGGGCCGCCCCCCTGCGCGCATCACACACACGGTTATGAATGAGTATCACATATTTTGTTATGTAAAGTACTGTAAATGTACATGCTTGTCGTTGTTTCTGGAGGTCTGTGCAAGTCTACATGTGTGTACGCTGTTTTTTGTGTGCGTGCGCTGTCATTTGTGTGTGTGGGCTGTCATTTGTGTGTGTGTGTGTGCTGTATTTTGTGTGCGTGTGTGCCTGTGTGTGCGCGTTGGATCCCTCCCACTCACCCTCCTCATGGCAGATGCCTTTGTATTTGACAATATTCTCGTGGTAGAGCTCTTTAAGGATGCCTATCTCACTCCACAGGTTGCTGCTCTGCTCGTCACGGTTCTCGGGTTTCAGGGACTTGACGGCCACCATCTCCCCTGTTCTGTCTCCGTGGGGGTCGTAGAGGCAGAGCTCCACCTTGCCAAAGTGGCCCTGAACACACCAGGAACACCACATGATGACTGCACTTACCCGAGTACACACAGGGATTGCATGATATTAGGAAGGGACACTTTTTCTTTAATGGTGGAACACTACACTACCACCCCCCCACCCCGGGTTGGCTGCCCACTGCTCCCTTGAGGGATGGGTTACATGCAGAGAACTAACTTTGCTACATGTATGTGACAATAATAGCACCTTTCACCTTTAAACGCTATCAAGCAATGTACCTTTAACTCTGAATGTAATGTGTGAAGACACTGAGAAATAAAGTACGAATACACCGGGCTGTATCATCATTAATCAGATGAAACTCATACAACCAAAGTGGTGTTGTTAATGTTAATCTGTACAACACAGTTAGGTGTAGACTGTAGATTGTTCCACTGATTTCAAACTTTGCCTACCAGAGATCTCAGTAATGCTACACATGTCCTCTCTCTGCATCAGCGTTATGAGGTGGGTTGGCGTATTGACCTATAGAAACAGATTACCTCTCCCAGGTCTCTGATCTTCTTGAGGAATCTGTTCTCAAACACCGTGGGGTCCACTTCTGGAGTGGGTACAGGTTTGATGGATGGATCTGGAGGGAGGGAAGAAAATAACCTCCGTGAAGTTGGCGCCCCGTATAACAAGAATGTCAATACAAGTATTACGATCCGTTTGTGCACCATCGTTTGTGCACGCAAAACAAACATTTGTGCAACTTGTTTAAGTTATTGCCAAGGATGCTAAAAATGCTGGCGCAAACTAAGTACAAGCAACAAGAGTTGACAGCAAAATACGTTTTAAAATGTGGTTTTAAAGACCTACAGACAGACACATCGTCATTGGAACTCAAGGGGACATTCTATGAAGCAGGTTTTGGCTCGATTTGGAATGGATCTTGCCGTTTGAGATGTTACTGACATAGCGTAAAGCATCAAACTGGTATATCTGGTTCAAGATTCACTTTATTGTTCCACAAAGTGGAGCATTTTGCTTGGGCATCTCACCTGCTACAGCCGTAAAAGGACACATACACTTTACATGGACATATGTCATACAGGTTAGCAACATCGCAAGTTTCAACCTAACATACCTGACATTTTGTTAAAGAACAAGAGTCCAGCACAGAACGACATTGCAGTATCAGCCACCAGGTGGCAGGGCTGAGTAAATGTCATCATGGGGCCTATTTCAGGGGAAGCTCAACTCTGGTGAACTTCCTCAAACACACATTGAGGCAAGTCAACATCTCTCTTGCTCTCTCCTCTCGCTCTAAGCAGCTTGCTATTCTGGCTTGTGAAGAGCTAAAAACATGCAGAGCGTTCAAATACTTTAACAGTCAGCTCTGAACCGCAGCCTCGACTCTGCACACCTCTTCCTGCAGACAAACCTGTCCTCCTTAACAGCGTAAATACTCAGCAAAATTGTTTTGACTCGCACAGTAATTGCCAAGTCTTTGCATCCACACGCAATAAATCACACTCAGCAAAAACATCTGTGTGCTTACCCTTTCTCCACCTAGGTTTTTCTGAGCTAACTAACTATTTTTAGTTAACCTTTTCTTAATTTACAAAAAAGATTATTAGGGAAGTTTGGCAATATATCTGATGTTGCATTCTGTTATTCAACAATCTGTTTTATTAGTTTTTGCTTTTTATTCCTTTGTCAATGTTTTAGCATTTTGAAAATAATCTTTGAAGTACAGGTATATGTTATATACTTTTCAGTGCACACTTTTAGTCTTCCTGTTTTCTTCGAGAAGTATAAAGGTCCATAAACTATTTTAATCTGCACAGAATCAGATTAAATGGAATAATGTTGCCACCAGAGGACACAAACACAGCACACAGTGCTTTTTACATACTTTGTTCCTCCAGCATGTCTATGTCCCTGACTATTGCCCGGAAGAAGGGTCTCTTCCTGGGGTCGTAGTTCATGCAGTGGGTCATCAGCTCTGCTAGTTCTTGGCATTCTGGGGTGACCAGTTGGCACTTTGCAGCATAGAACCTCTCCTTCTGCTCCGTGCCCCACACACACACACCAGGAGATAGAGTGGTTAGAACAACACTTGATAAGACATTTCAGTAAAACAGTTTACTGTAACTAAAGTGCAATTACAGTTAGGTAACTTGGGTCAAATGCAGGACAATTACAAGCAGCAGGGAGAGGCTGGCCTTGATCCCAACCAGGTATTTCCAAGGATACTCAAGCGAGTGTTCGATTCCCAGGCAAAAGGTGCGATTAAGCCCCATCATTGGCCCTCCTGAGCATCCTTGTGCTGGAAGACTAATTCTGCGTTCACATGAACACGGTAGACGACAAACACTTTCTGGACAGCAGGGCATCAACGTCCAACGGTATTGCAATTTATACAAATCATTTAATAAAAATATATTCAATACAATTATTTAGTGGGAAATGTTTATGTAATTGTATTGCGTAATCTAATGTTGTTGCACCAGCACCTTCTCTTTGTCTATGTTTTCAAACATCCGGATGTACAGTAAATGCTGTTGCGGAGGACGGCAAAACGTTACAATATTTTAACCGACGCCGGCATTTATTTGCCGTCCTGCTCTCGTCCACTAACATGATATCCGGTTTGCCTCCTGCTGTGTTCCATGTGAGCACAGCATAGCATGTCTCCCAATACCCGCTGAAATGACACTGTACAGTGGTGATATTCAACGCAATGCATTGTCCTGCACACTGAACAAAGAGAGAGACTGTCATGTCCCACCACAGAGGTAGACCCCTCCATGGTGGAAGCTTCTCATGGTTTTCCCTACCTCTGTGAGCTTCTTCTCCTTCAACGGGACCTCCCCATTGTAGCAGATCTCCCACAGGGTCGTGCCGAAGCCCCACTTGTCGGCAGCCACGCTGAGGTTGTTTGTGTTGTCCACGCACTCCGGTGCAATCCACGGGATGCGGCTCACACACTCTGCAAGACGCGGGGAAAACAAACCACGCCTCAGAATAATAATACAAGCGCTAAAGTAAGTCTGGGTTAGGCTACTCATTTACTTGCGTAATGGTACGAAGAACTCGTTAACTACCTATTTGTGAATAGTTTTTTGTACGCCGAATAGATTTGGATTTTAAACAAAAATATAGATAGACAATATAGACAAAGATATGGCCATAATGATTGTAAATTAAATTGGAAAGGGTGGACTAAGATGGGTGTATCTTTGTTTATATTAACATTTATTGTACCATTACATATAAAGCCCTGGGGGGTGGTTGTATAACCACTGATGGTTATACAAGTTGAGAATCACAAGCATTCACTGTATGCAACTTAGTAAATAGTATTATAAAAACATTAATTCTGATATCAGGCACAAACAATCAGAAAGTTAGCACTACATCACAGACAACCCAACGTAACATGTATTACAAGACGTATCACATCTACACTATATTGCCAAATGTTTTGGGACGCCTGCCTTTACATGCACATGAAGGTTAATGCCATCCCATTCTTAATCTGTAGGGTTTAAATGAAGTTGGCTTCAACTTTTCTGAGAAGGCTGTCTACAAGGTTTAAGTATGTTCATGGGAATTTTGACCATTATTCTAGAAGCACATTTGTAAGGTCAGGCACAGATGATGACGAGAAGGCCTGGCTCGCAGTCTCCACTCTAATTCACCCCAAAGGTGTTCTATTGGGTTGGTGTCAGGACTCTGTGCAGGCCAGTCAAGTTCCTCCTTACCAAACTCGCTCATCCATGTCTTTATGAACCTTGCTTTGTGCACTGGTGCACAGTCATGTTGGAACAGGAAGGGGCCATCCCCAAACTGTTTCCACAAAGTTGGGAGCAACATTTCTTTCACTGGAACTATGGGGCCAAGCCCAACCCCTGATAATCAACCCCACACCATAATCCCCCCCTCCACCAAACTTTATACTTGGCACAATGTAGTCAGGCAAGTACCGTTCTCCTGGCAAGCGCCAAACCCAGACTCGCCCATCGGATTGCCAGACAAAGAAGCGTGATTCGTCACTCCAGAGAACACGTCTCCACTGCTTTGTGTTCAGTAGTGGCGTGCTTCACACCACTGCATCCGACGCTTTGCATTGCACTTGGTGATGTAAGGAGGGGTGTCCCAAAACCTTTGGCAATATAGTGTATCACCATGACCGCATTGATTACTTATCAATTGTGATTAAATGCAGGGTGACCACACAAGTATGATAATGTTAACGCCTGACAGCAGTGGGTCCATCTGGCTTAGAGTCATGTTTAATCATTATAAAATTGTACTAATGAAAGACACTGCCTGGAACAGGCCGGGGCCTCTATCCCTCTTGGCTCTCAGCCAACATGTTCCCACAAAGCCTCAACTAAGTACTAGAATACTGGCCACAGCCTGGCTGGCTGGCAACTGACCGTTCCAATCATTAGTAGTCTATAGCCCCAGACACGCAGGCTTCCACTGGCTCAAACATACTGCCATGCCAGAGACAGGCCGACTGGTTGTCTGCCTCTTTAAAGCCGCAACATCGGCTAATTGAATATAGAACTGTGCAACAACAAATGGCTGGCAAGAATGGAAGAGGGTTTAGATCATCATGGAATCTTACAGTCCTCGTAGGGGACATTCCGGAAACTTCCGGACACTAGTTGAGGCGTGTTCCTTTATCTGAAAATTGACAATAGGAGGACGAGAGAGAGAGAGAGAGAGAGAGAGAGAAAGAGCAAGAGAGAGAGAGAGCAAGAGAGAGCGAGAGCGAGAGAGAGAGCGAGAGCATACAAGCGAGAGCATACAAGCGAGAGAGAAAAGTAGATTTTGCTGCAAAGACAGGAAGATGGAGGCGATGTCTCAGAGATGGACATTAGTGTGGAGACATATCCAAGCCGCACTTACTGCCTGCCCGAGCTGCTATAGCGCTAGGCACTTTATGCCACGTGACGTCTTTAAATTAAATCAAAGTGCTGTTCATCTGACAAACGCACATTATTAAGCGCAGCGATCGGCAGCTGCTGCCGGGCCGCCATAACACTTTGTTTTCCAGCTTCCTCTCAATGTGCTTAACAAGATTAGCAGCCACAGCGATAATAATCAGTGAAAGAGAAGTTTTGGGAAAGTACAGTTTTACGAGGGCAGTCCGCCCACTGCACTGATCCTGCGCTAGCGCGCACACTACAAATATGACCTTACCACGTACAGGAGAACACACTCTGACTGGAATACTGCATTACTCACTGATTGACATTGGGGGAGGGGCAAATGAAGAAAATCAAAGAGCTAAAGAGAAGATGCTGGGAAGGACAGGGAGGCCTTGGCATTCCCTCGTGCATTGCTGCGCCGGACATTAGCGCAAAAGACATTTCCAGTCTGTCCGCTTTGGTCCGTCCGTCCGCGTATCGCGCTGCATTAGATCAGCTCTAATGGACGAGCAGAAATGTGAGGCGCTTGTTTGAGGGGAATTGTGCAATCGGAGATATGACTTTGTCCAGTCGTCCTCACGCAGCCCCTCGATCTACATTTTCCTACGTACAACAGTCTCCCAAAGATGGATATCTGGCCGACCGTTAACACACGTTGGACATGTTGGACACACCCAGTGTGTGTGTGTCACATTGCACACGGTGGGCTGGTAAACGGTCAACTTAGTATTAAAGTATACGATTCCTCACATCACAAACTGACATGGCAGTTGCAGCATAGGCAACAGCCTGTCCTGCCGATATCAGTTCTGCTCGGCCTATACAGCAACAATAAAGCCCCTGGAAACCCCCATAGGTGGTTAGAGTTCTCAGGTTTAAGATGGACAGCTATTATGCAAAACATGCATGCGGGAAGAAGGTGACAGTTGTCCCAGCCTCACAAAGCTAACATGGCCGTAGTCTCCATTAACAGATATTGCATATGAATATTCAGAAAGTGTAGGCAGCTGTAAGTAAGTAGTATTGGCCAATCAGGTCAGACATGACACAGGTGTGTGTGTGCTCTAACCCTCTCTGTTGAGCACAGTGATTGGGATTCCTGGGTCACTCAGCTTGATGAAGGGCCCTCCTGCCTCATCAGAGCCCACACCAGTCCTGGCCAGCAAGATGTTCTTGGTGCACACAAAGCCATGAACCAGCTTTTTGTCCTCCTACACACACACACACACACACACACACGCGCACATTAGCAATACATAGGAGGCGCATGCATGTCATAAGCTTGTGTGTGATGCACCGTACCAGGTAGCTGAGGGCTGAGGCCAGCTGCTTGGCCACCTGGAACTTCCATGGAGTTCCGAGCTGGCTGTGCTGTCGCTTCATGAACAGGTCCAGTGGGCCATGCTGAACAAACTCCTCCACCATGATATCTACATACCGCACGCACGCACACACACACACGGCCGAGGATTACACACACACACACACACACGGAGACCCGACTTAAAGCTAAATCTGGTAACAAGCATCTTTCCTCCCTTCTGAGGTTAATGCATTTATAAATCAATACAGTGTTTTAGAGAATCGATACATCATTGCGCAACATAATATCGCGATACTCGGGTGTATCGCTATTTTCCTACAGTACATACTCCAGGTTACGGACACAGACACACACACACGATGCACTGTACGTACTCTCCAGGTTGCGGACACACACTCCATACAGCAGCACAATGTGTTTGTGGGACACCTGTCGCATCATGCTGGCCGTCTCAAAGAACGCCTGGCGAGGAGACACAAAGACAGGCTTCACATGAGATCAACTGAACAGTGCTCCACCACACAGCTCATGTTTGGGCACACATTGCACTGCCAACATTATGGGTCATTATTAATGGATAGACAATAAAACAACCGGTGGCCAGTTTTCACCTTGAACGGTCTGAAAACCAGGTAAATAATTTGTTTAATAATTGTGTGCGTGTGTGCACGCGCACATCTTACCAGGGATATGTCCCTGTGTCCAGAGCCCAACACCTTGAGGACCACCTTGACATCCTGGAAGGACGAGTACCCTGAATCCTCTTCCTCTTCGCCCTTCACGCGCAGTATGCCCAGGAAGATGTTGGTTTTGGTCCCAGGCCCGAGGTGTTCCTCCTGACACAGCGGGAAAAGACGCGGGCCTTTAAAAGGTATAGTCAGCTGTTGCAAGCTAAATGCAAGCTAATACACTTTTGATCAAATTCAACAAATATCTCTTCACATTTCGCTATCTTACCGTTCTCTGTGCATGTACAAAAAAATAGCCCTAGCTCCGTAGAGTTTGTCAATAGTAACAACCACCGCGCGTATCAACAAAGCCGTAGCACTACGCAGTGTGCCAAATGTTCTCATCAAAAAATAAAGGACTCATGAATCAACCTATTTGTATGCGGTTGTGTGTTTTAATATGAAATATTTTATTGTAATAATGAACCGTAGGCTACATTAACAGTTTTTCACAGAAGACATGGGCCCAGCAGAACGCATAGAACAATAATTGGAGCGGAGGGGCTGGGGGTCCTCCTCCAGGACATTTCTTTGCATAATTATTTGCTTAATTTTCTGAACAATGTGTGCCGTTTTATTGGGGGCTGTAATATTGTGGGGGACGCATCTACATGACTCAAATGGATATGGCTTAAATGTCAAAGGTACGGAACATTTATAAAGTAATACGTGGAAATGAACTTCACAAATATACATTTGCTCGTTGCTACACATCAGCTGTGGTTTAAAGTCTAACTATGATCCATTGATCTGTCTGTGAATGGTGAGAGCCACAAACTCTTTTCTCTGATTTGTTTAACATTTCTATGACAACTAGCGTGTTATTCCCTTTGCTCCTGGCTCAACATCGTAGTGAAAAACAAAGTGTCTCTTTTCTTTGAATCATCACTATCCAGCAAGCTGTTCAATATACAATTTATTAATTTAACTAGTATATCAATATCTAGACACGCATATGTACATACGCATATAGTACTAAGGCGATGCGCAGCGTAAAGTTGGGCTGTAATTGGGTTTGGGTTTCAAAAATACCCGTACGCATGCAAGATCGGGTTGGGCTCCTACAGATTCAGAATTCTGTTGGTCCCAGGCCATGTCGGGTTCAACATTTCAGGCACGATTAAAGCCAACTACCACCATTTTGAAATACGCTTGAATTCAATGTCATCTCACTAGCCCACCCTGATTGGTCCGCCAGTAGGGTGACTGTGAAAACGTGAAAAGAGTTTCCAGATTATAATATTTAGCTGAATGCAACTATAAAATTAGAGCCAGGCTACCTTACGCACCCCACCCCCACAACTTTGCAAACCACAGCACTACCTGGGCACCCAGAGGGAGAGGCCATTACCTGGGTGATGTCCTCCTTCAGTATGCGGTAGAAGCTAAGCGGGCTGTACCGCTCAGCCGTCTGAAGGACCTTCGTCAGAACCAGCAGGTTGGACACCTCTGCAACACACACACACACGCTCATACATAGAATACATGCACACAGAATACATGCACGCTCATACACATCCTTAGTGTGAGGTTTTATTTCTGTTTCTAACGTAGTCTGAGTGCGTGCTACATGCTGAGAGCTCTGATCCTTAGTGTGAGGTTTTAATTCTGTTTCTAACGTAGTCTGAGTGCGTGCTACATGCCGAGAGCTCTGATCCTTAGTGTGAGGTTTTATTTCTGTTTCTAACGTAGTCTGAGTGCGTGCTACATGCCGAGAGCTCTGATCCTTAGTGTGAGGTTTTAATTCTGTTTCTAACGTAGTCTGAGTGCGTGCTACATGCCGAGAGCTCTGATCCTTAGTGTTAGTTTTATTTCTGCATTGTGTTTTGATTTGGTTCACGATGGTGCTGCCACATGAAAACCTAGTAATTATGATAATTTATGTTAAACAGAAATGTGTTGACTAATCCAAGTTTACACTTCCGTTTAAACATTGGTGAAATTAATTGTTAGGAACATCCCTTAATGCAGACACAGTGTGCAAAGTGCTTGTGCAAACACCAACCACATTGGCCTAACAATAGGGGGGCCCTTTTATGCAAGCGCACATAAAAACAGATCACTGGGCGGGGCGTTGCATTATTTACATGCAGCCAAGCGTGCTATAAAAGACTTGCGTCAATGTGGTAATAATGAGAGATTCACATATGGGTCAAGTCACCATGGTGACAGGCAATCTGACTGCGATGTGTAAACGTCTTGGGCGTGGGAGGGTGAAGTGAGAAAACGTGTTTGTGTACATTGCTGTATGTTTTCTGTGGGTGTCTAGGAAGTCATTTGACAAAGATGGCATTGCTGTGGTTGAGGTCTCTGCACCCTACCATAGTGCAGCATGTCATGTAACAGCAATGCTTCACGCAGATAGCCTACGTTCGCAACACGCCTGCTTGACTATCCGCCTACCCCCGCATGCATGCGGAGAACGCCTGCTTCTATTGTGAAGACTAAAATTACAACCACTCCCTACATCCTACCTCCATGCAAGCTTACACGTCTAACAGCAAGACCTGGCAAAACAATGGCCAAATGGTGTCAAAGATACATGGTCTGTTCATTGCAGAAGCAGAGCTTACGAACCCAGAATACCCAATACCAAACTATACTAAATATATTTTAAACAAAACACACACACACAAAACTCATACGATGACACATGTTTTGCATTGTTTCTTCCTAAGAAGCAGATCAAATGTGGGTTCACATTAGATCTTACACAACAATAACCCTGCCACACACACACCCACCCACAGAGCACATCTACATGTGTGGCGCAAACAAGAGCGCTGCTTTGGTGCCGGAAACCCACATTTACTACTCTCTTCCTTCCAGACACACACAAAATGCACACACTGCCATGTTAACCTGTGACAGATTGCATCCGTCTCTCTCCCTCTCTCTCTCTGGTTGTGTCCCTCTACGCATCTCTCCCTCTCTCTGGATGTGTCCCTCTACGCGTCTCTCTGGATGTGTCCCTCCACCCGTCTCTCTCTCTCTCTCTCTGGATGTGTCCCTCTACCCATCTGTTTTCATCTTTCTCTCTGGCTGTCTTCTTGTGCGCCTTGTCTCTCTCTCTCTGGCTGTCTTCTTGTGCATCCGTCTCCCTCTCACTGGCTGTCTTCTTGTGCATCTGTCTCCCTCTCACTGGCTGTCTTCTTGTGCATCTGTCTCCCTCTCTCACTGGCTGGCTGTCGTCCCATGCACACAAGTGTGTCACGGGGCTTGTCGTACCTCTGGGCTGTGGAGGGCAGCAGCGGAGAAGCTGGAAGGAGAGGTTGTCTGTGCGAAGGCACTGGCCCGCCAGGTTGTCCAGGAGCTCCCGGAGGGTCGGGTGCTGCAGCTTGGTGCCGTAAAGGCAGAAGCCTTCGGAGCTCACCTCAATCTGGAAGTTCTTGGTCACTGGACGAGACTTCTCCTGCATGTCCAAATGACAGGGGGAAAATGGGGGAGTTTGCCACGTGTTAAGGTATATTCAGCTATTGCAATATCCTCTCATTCTGCTAGTTTACACAGCCCTAGCTATGTAAATAGGAACATTAACAAAATGGCGAACAACCCCCCCAGAACAATGCCCTTGGCTTCGCAACACTTTTCAATGTGCGGGGTTGAGGTTTGGTTAAGAAGATCGTTTTGATTTGAGCTGAAGCAAACCAGCTTTATTTAGCATATTTCAAACTGTTCCAATAAGATGAAAACAAAGAACAAAAAAGGACAACTGTAAAAAAAAAAAAAGAGGGCTGGATAAACAAAAGACTAGGGCTGGCCCCAAATTTGATTATCCGTTCGTTGTGTAATAGATTTAAATATTTTGATTCGAGTATTCATTTTTTCACATTATGCATGGAGTTTTCCCATTAATCCCTACCATCTCCATATAAACCCACATGTTGAAATGTAATTGCCTGCCCTACACTGTCATCAACACAACTGACTGCAATTGGCTCCGTTTATAAGAGAGTCATTCAACACACACTTATTGGCCAATACAGGAGGTATATACTATTTGACAGCTCTGACTGGCTCAAATGACGTGTCAATCAATCGCTCAGCTGTGTATGCGTGTCTGTGAAATCATTGGCCTATAAATAAATGCCTTAGCCTTTTAAAATTATAAATACAAATATAGCAGTTCCCTAACCACTGACCACAGAGACTGCGAGCTGTTTATATAAGAAGGCATATGTTACAGGACATGACACTTTTTACTGTGGCTGACCTCAGTGAATCCAAACTATGAATAATTGATGTATTGCTGATAGTGTATTATCTATGCATTAGCATGCCAACAATGTCTAAACAATAAACTACTGCCACACGTATGTTAGTTGTGTAGTTCCCCTTTTCAAAAGATGATGCACGGTTATGAAGACTATGATTATGTCACAACACTAATTTATTTCTCTGTCATCGGATATTACTGGCAAGGTAATAATTACAGGTACAGCAAAGAGACACTCTGTATTATATATTTTAAATGATTATAAATAATATATAGTTCTATGAAGACACTGCATTCAGGATGGTGTAGTGCAGGGGTGTCAAACTCAGAGCGGGCCAAAGTTAAAAACAGACACTTTGTCGTTGACCACTGGTCTCATGGTGCCATCTTACTTTATATTTTTATATTGTTATATTACGGCCAACCCCAGCAGAACAATGCAAAACTGGTTTACCGCCAACGTAAGTAAACAGATGAGTACTTAACAGATACCCACCTCCAGTGACGGCTCCTGCTCCAAAAATTTGGGAGGGTAATTGTTTTGGTGGCCCATTCAATAGCCTAGGTAAATTAAAGGTATCTAAATCATTCTAGAGAAAGCTCGTCGATCAAAACAAAAT
>JAODUK010068920.1:0-16708 GCA_027564635.1 Typhlichthys eigenmanni
ATTCATTAGAATCAGGTGTGTTGGAGCAGGGAGACATCTACAACATGCAGGGCGGTAGCTCTCCAGGACCAGGGTTGAGCACCCCTGCTAGGGCATACAAAGATCAGGATGCAGGATAATTAGTGAGCCTGCAGACTAAAGGAGGATTAGAGTTATCAGTTGGCGGGGGAGGAGCGAGGAGAATACCTGTACATTTCACCACAATATGCTTAAAGGTGTTCTCCTTGTGTTATAGGGGCTTTATGATCCAGCTCACCTTTTTGCTCTCTAACACTCCCCCCATCCGCCAAAAGAGCCTTTGGGGGAGGGGTAGGGAAGAGTGAGAGACTATCGGTGTGCTCTGAGAATTTAAGACAAAACATTTTCAACAATGGATATATCCAAAAGGGAAATTATGGACACATATTGAGATCCCTATGTAATAAAATAACTCTGCTTGAACTGCAATGGCTGTAATAATGACAATAACAACGACTCAACAGTAGAACAACAGTAAGAAATCCCATTCACCACATGATCCATTGAGGCTGGGTAAACTATAGTTCATCTTACATTAGAATTACAAGTCACTTTACCAGATGCAAAGCACGGACAACACCTTAATCAACAATGCCCTTAGCTTTTGCTAAGGGGAAAAACTGTTTTTTGAACCAGTAGCCTGCAGCCTCCATGGCGTTCCTGCAACTGTTAGAAGAGCAGACTCATTACCCATCTCCTGCAAGATAATTAAAGGTGCAGTCAGGGAAGGTAAGCTACAGTAATACACCTTTTGTTATATTCAGCAAATATCTCCTCGCGGCCCGCTATAGCTGCCCGTTATGTTTTTCTGCAAAAATAATCGTGTTACGGCACAGGTCTGGCTTTGTAAGTAAGACAGACAAATAGACACAAACAAAGTGGTGCAGACCGCACCACACAGCACTATCCCAGCCATGGCAATGTGTGTCGAATTTGGGGGGCGGAGCATCTGAGGGAGCAACCTACGGCACTGAAGGGTAGGTGTTGTGATCGAGCTCAAATATCATCAAACATTCTATAGCATCGCTGACTACGCTTTTAAGGTCCACCTATAACCACTGACCTCCCTACCCCATTACACTCCCACTAACTTAAGTTTTCTATGAGAATCCATTATCTTCTGTCTCTATACCCTATTATAAAAAAATAGATTATCCAAGGTAATGCTTAAAGAAAGCTTTCCTCAACAGAGAATGCATGTGATTAGCAGTTTTAATAGATTAGATTAGGTTACGCTATATCCATCCAGCCATCCTCATCCGCTGATCCGCAGTCGGGTCGCGGAGGCAGCAGCTCCAGCAGGGGACCCCAAACTTCTCTTTTCCGAGCCACATTAACCAGCTCTACTGGGGGATCCCAAGGCGTGCAGTCAAATGTGGACATATAATCTGTCCACCTAGTCCTGGGTCTTCCCCGAGGCCTCCTCCCATCTGGACCTGCCTGGAACACCTCAATAACACAACACAAGTGATATATATGTTAAAGAAGTAGATAACAGGTCTCTTCAACAAAACATTAAACATAAAAACATAAATAAGCATTGTGAAAGGGGTGTGACATTATATCTGCCAGTGGCAGTGTAAGCAAACAGTCAAAACCTATGGTCAAAACCGAGCAAGCAAGCTCGAAGATGTCAGATTTAGGCTTTTGCGGATACGCAGATGAGGATGGATGGATGAATGGATGAATCTTGCATTGCCAATGAGAAGTGTTACTGCATGTCTGATGTTCCTCCACACCCTATATGCACCATAGGGAGCAAGAAGCCAATAGATGTAACACAATCTTGACTTTCTGTTGGGATTACCAGTAACTCACTGGGGTTAGCCGCTTTAGCAGCATTGGCAGCAAGATTAACAGGAATGCAAGTGCTATGTTCTAAGGAGATTATTGATTCCAATCAGATACTCTTGAGAACAGGCGTTGTTTAAGATTCCATGGTCTAAATTTGAACAGTTACCCTACTAGGCATCTAATAATGGTATGCACTCAATGTAAACTTTCCCGTATGAAGAAATACATCTCAAAATGATCCGATGGATAAATAAAGCTAATTTCCTTTGTTAGGTTTAGTACTTCTGCTATCCCCTAAATTGTCAGGTCAGGACAAAAGCTGCTACTACGTAGGCCGACCAGTAAACTGAGAGCTTTGCCATATGACTCACATCGCCTTCCATTATGACAGCGTGATACAGGCTACACGGTGGGCCAGTGGATAGCACTGTGGTCTCACAGCAAGAAGGTCCCGTGTGCAGCACCTGGGGACCAACTCCAGATAGAGGCCAGTGTCACTGGTCACATTGGCACTGACTGGAGGGTGAACCTAACATGTTTTTTGATAGTAGGGGAAACCAGAGCACGCGGTGGAAACCCACGCAGACACGGGAAGAATATGCCCACACAGAAAGATGGGGACGACCGGGGTTCAAACCCGGGACCTCCTTGATGTGAGGAAACAGTGTTATCCACAGGCCACCGTGTTGTCTAGGAGGCTACCTTGCCCTCATTAGGCAGGTGTGTGACGAGACGACTAAGCCTATTTTCAATGTTGGGGGCAGAGGTTCTGAGGGAGCACCCTCTAACATTGAAGTAATAGGTGTTTTTGTTTTGTTCAAATATCAACAAGCTTTCTCCAGAATTCATTACATACATTGGCTTGGCAATTAATACAATAATCTCGCAGAGCCAGCCTTTTCTTACTTTTTAAATTTTATTTAATAAAAATAAAAATGTTTTATTGATTAACCACACAATGCACAATTACAACATCAGCATATTCAGTGAAAATGACATGTACTACATCAAATTATATTTTTATTAATTTAATTTAAGTAGCAGCACAATTACCAAGAAAAAAGAGAGGGAAAAAACAAATATTATTCTTGTAAAATTCTTTCTAAATTTTGTGGAGTTCATTGTGTGATCATTTTAAGTGATTTAATATATTGCTTAAATTGGTTTATAAATCCTATCAAATTAATGGAGGTTTTCGTCAATCAACATTTATGAATGTAGAATTTTCCATACAGTATGAAAAGGTTCACAGGTGATAATGTGCTTGCATTCTAATTTAATAACAAAGGAAGACTTATTCTGAATAAATTAATAAAGTCATAAATAATAACAAATAAATAAATAAATAAATAAATAATTCTCCAAAATAAATATAATAATAATAAACATTATTCCATATGTATCAAGAATTTGATACATATGGAATAATGTTATAAAAATAAAGAAATACTATTAAAGTCTGGGATTCTCTATATCTCGAATGATCAAATAAGTCTAGCACTAATTCTATATTATTACTGATGTGACGCTTTGCCATGAAACAAGTTTAATTTAACTCTTTTCACGCTCATCTATTATGATATACAAGTGCTAGTTTAAGAGTGAAATAGGTCTCCAGTTTACTAGAAATGTAACATCCTTGTCTGGCTTTGGTATTACATTTATAAGTCCGTGTTTCATTGTTGTAGACATTTCCTTAGTTTTTATACATTCGTTTACCATATCAAAAAGTGAGTTTTCAATTGTGCTGAAAGACCATCAACACCAGAATATCTATGGTTTTATAGACCGAAGTGCTTCAGTAATGTATATGATTTTTATCATATATACATTTGACATTTAAATTATAGTCAAACATTGTAATGCCATTTTATGTCCTGAAAGCAATTGAGATCCCCAAGGGACCCCCCCCTGTGAACTCTAGTGCCCCCCAGAGATTAGGAAATCAATAACAAAATGTTCCCTTTATGCTGATGTAAATATAGCATTTCCCTCAATAAGGTTTAAGGGAAATTATATTTTTCCCCTTTAAAGAGACATTTCTTTTAATTGATTTCCTAATTAGCCCGCATCTCAAAAACCCGTCAAACCTGACAAGACATAAATTGACATTTGTGTCCCCCACATAAAAAAGATCAGTTGGATTTATTGAAATACTTGTTATAAAGCAATGAATATACAGCTAGATTAGGCATGCTCTATGACGCAAAAAAAAAAATTCTTCACTAAATGCAAGTAATTCCAGTATGTTTTAGCACCATTTAAGCCTAGGGAGTTTTAAGCACAGGCTATTTTGATGATTATCTGCCTGGGTAATTCGTGAACTTTTCATATCGTCCCATGCCAAATCATGCCTGTGGTCTCGTTTGCGCTGGAAACATTTATTTTGAAGTTGAACCGGATGTTGTGTATGTCGTCATCGTCGCAAGCCCAACACGTGAAGTTAGTGTGGAAGCGAACATGTCTAAAGCTAGTAGGTGGTTATTTATTATCTCTTCGAAAGAGTTATGCTTTTTATATATTATTCGTGAATAAAGTGCATGTTTTCTTCATGTAATTGCAGAACAGAAACGTGCAAAGCGCCTTGGCTTCTGTGGGAAAGTTAAGGTGATTGCTCCACCACATTGTCTACTATTGTCTAATAGCCCAAACTGGACAGCAGATGTAAGCTACCGTATAATTCTGGTTCGATCTAACCATAGTTGTTATTATGGTTTTGGACAAAATGGTTTCGCTAATTGGAACTAGAATGGTTTCACAAGGCAGGGCCAATGTACTGACTATACTTGGGGCTACTATACAATTAATGGTGGTAAATGAACAGTAAGATGATTATTATGAATAAATTAGTTGTATTTAATAATATTATTAATAATAATGTATTATTATTATTATTATACGTGGCTGGCAGTGGAACCACTATTGCGTATTTATCTTATTTGATTGCTACTTGTGACAAGTTGTGAGTTAGCCATTATAATCAAATAATAACATCCACATAATGGACCAACTGTCAATAATGATGGTAATATTGTTAGCGCCATATTTTAAACCTTCTGTTAAACTATTCTTCAATAAAAAGGCTGCTGATGAGCAGAAGAGTGTTGATTCTGGGCGGCTGACGACATCAGTTTCATCTAAAGTACGACGTGTCAAAGACCACAGGACGCCTGAAGACGTCAGGACACAGAGGGTGATACATCAGATCTATTGAGTGCCACTGTTATTGTCGTTGTTCTAACATGTTTATTATTGTACCGTTGATTGCAAATCTTACATTATCAGCTTCATGACCTGCAAGAAAAGCAGAGAATCTCCAGAGAACAGGAGCTTAGGAAGAGGAGGAATTTGCACAGCTTTCAGGATGACATTCTACAGCGACAAAGAGCGTTTGAGCAAAAGGTAACTCTATGCTTCAATTCATTGGCAATTGGCCATCCATCTGATTGTATATGTGGTTAATTGGGTCTTGGTGCTTTTGCAGGAAGAAGACATGCAGAGTTTAGAGAAACATGTCAATTTTGAAACTGAGAATTCAAGGAAGGCTTATTATCGAGAGTTCAAAAAGGTAAGCAACATTCAAGTCACTATATAAAGAAATTTGTGTTTTTGTGCTCATCTTGAAATTTAGTAAATGTGTATTTTTCTTTTGTCAATGTTCAGCTCTTATGCATATTGCAATCAGTATTGTGCAGTGTAGCAGCCAGGTTAGCTACATTGAATGAAGTGGAAGCAATCTTTTTACTGGCTACACCTGCAGCGCACGTACGGAGAGTACGTCCTGTTTACCAGTAGCTTGGTTTAAATTGCTTAGACCGACTTCTATGTAAAAGTACACCTTGCTTAAAAAAAAACTATTTTTACAGATCTCCACAGCGTATATACGCTTCACTTAACTCGTTGCTCTCAGACGTTCAACTGATAATTATGGAAGCATGGTGTTGCAGCACAAGCCTCGCCGTTCATGCGAATATGCATGTCTTCTCCATTTCAAGGTTGTGGAGGCGTCAGATGTCATTTTGGAGGTTCTGGACGCACGGGACCCCCTTGGCTGTCGATGTCCCCAGGTGGAGCAGGCGGTCATTCAGAGTGGAGCCAATAAGAAGATAGTGCTGGTGTTGAATAAGATCGGTAGGTTGAGAGGGAGGGGTTCATGAAACACGAGAAACGTTAAATAGTGTCATGTGAATTAAAGGTGCAGTCAGCGATACCAAAGGGATTATCCGATGCCCCCGTTGAGAAGCCCTTTCTTCCATCCCTAGCTCTATGAGTCCATCCTGATCCTGCGAGCTTCGGTTTGACTACGCCGAGAGAATCTGGACAGTCTCTGGACAGCTTGAAACCCTTGCGCTTTAGTCCGGACCACCGACTGACCGATCGGTGTCGTACTGGCAGCTACGGGCGCAGTTTAGGTGTGACGACAGCGATTGTGTTAAATGTGTGATGTTTACATTGTTAGCTTGTCGTATACAAATGGTTCATCCATAGACTGTATAAATGGACAAACCCTTACGTGATGTCACCCTCACGAACTGGTCTGAAACTTGAGCTGTGGCTCCGGCAGGCTCTGACGTCATCATCTTTGCAGTACATGACTCAGTCTGTAACTCCCTCCTATCCATTATAATGCGATACACGCGTGTCTTATATTTATAAATTCTATATTTTAACTGATAAGTTATATAAAAACTCACCCTGTACAGTTGCCACGAACAGACATGTCCAGTCATGAACGACTTCCCAGAATGTCCCAAAATCTGCCGTGTGAGGTTAGTAGTGAAGTGGAACTCACAAGAACACAATGGTCACGTCCAATCGCGGGGACCTGCAATAACTCCATACACCCCCCTTCTGGCCAATTAACACACATTAATTAATGATTCCTTTTAACACTGTTAAAAGGAATCACCGCTCAACATTTCTTTTCCTTCTTCTCTTCACACGTCTTTAGATCTGGTGTCAAAGGAGATTGTTGAGAAATGGATCAAGTATCTGCGCAACGAGTTCCCCACCGTGGCTTTCAAGGCCTCTACTCAGCTGCAGAACAAAAACCTGGTATGGTTGCTTCATCGTTCGCTCTCCTTACGGGATGCGGAGGCAGCTTTGTGATGCCGTCCTGAAACTACAGTTAGACTTCACTGCAACTCTGAACATAGACTGGAACCCTTCAATTCAAAAGTGTATTCAGAATGTGTCAAACCCGCCGGAGCGCCTCTGAACTCCCATGTCCTCCTCTTGAGGACAAAACTTCAGCTGACCGCTGATTGGCCCAATTGTTCTGTACACGATCGACACACGCTTTTGCATCGAGGGGTCCCCCCCCACCCCCCACCCCCACACACATCTACACGATTGACACACGCTTTTGCATCGAGGGGTAAATATAATAATAATTTAGAGCTTGCGAGTTCTGACAAGTTTCACAAGACTATTGTCAAAACACACCTTTCACCCTTACACCGCTGTCATTTGGCTCCCCGCTCTGTCCCCCCCCCCCCCCACACACACACCACCCTTCCTTCCCCGCCCTGTGAGCAGAAGCGCAGCATTGTTCCCGTAGCCCAGGCCACTGCGGAGCTGCTGAGTAGCAGCGCGTGCGTTGGAGCAGAGTGCTTGATGAAGCTGCTGGGGAACTACTGTCGAAACCTGGACATAAAGACCGCCATCACCGTGGGCGTTGTAGGTGAGCATCCACACGTTCTGCTGGACTGGAGTGGCTTCACTGTGTCTCTCACTGTAAATACAGGATCTTACTCTCCTGCCACTTGTCTTTTTTATAGGCTTTCCTAATGTTGGGAAAAGCAGTTTGATTAACAGCCTGAAGAGGGCGCGGGCGTGCTGCGTTGGAGCCACTCCTGGTGTCACCAAGTATGTTGATGATGTGTTATGCTGTAGGCCCACTAGGGGGCTCACAAACAACTATGAACACTGCATGCTGCATACCAGATATCATGTTGGACCACAGAGGGAGGAATTGGAATAAGTGTTGATAGGCAAACATGATTTAGCAATAATACTTAGAATAATATGTTTTGGGAAACAGTGGGTGTGTATAGTGAGCCTAAGTCACATTATGGGACCTTAGTTCAAAAAAATATGTATGGTATTCAACGGTGAGAATCAAATTATTTTTAGATCCCGTTTGAATTGTGACACGAAGTACACATGTTTGTCTATTTAAAAGAAACATTTTCGAGTTAAGGGAGCCCATTTGTCATACATTTGTTGAAGTATAATACTTTGAAAATGCATAATAAGTAAGACCCCTAATGCAGCAGTGACTCGGGGTCTCTGTTCCATCGGGCCCTGCTGTGCACAGCCACAGGTGCGTAGCTCCACTGACGCCCCTGTGTCCCTGCAGGTGCCTGCAGGAGGTGCACCTAGACAAGCACGTGAAGCTGCTGGACTGCCCCGGTATTGTCATGGCAACCTCCACCACTGACGCCGCCATGATCCTTCGCAACTGCGTGAAAATAGAGCAGCTCGTCGACCCGCTGCCTCCTGTGGAGGCCATTCTGCGGCGCTGCAACAAAGCGCAGGTGAAGCAAGGCTCTCTTGTTCACTGCCTCTGTTTAAAATAAGGTTTATTACATTTAGGCTAATAACGTGGACGTTTGGAGGAGAGGGGGTCATTCTTTAGACTACAATGACAAGCGTTCCATGCAAGTTAATGGGGAGGTCCATGGATTTTCTATGGGAGACCAGAACCATTCCACCTTTATTCCCATAGAGATGCATTACTCTGCTCTATTTGGTTTAGCATGCTAATATTTTTAGTTCCACTTCTACTCCTATAGAGCAATGCAATGCATCTCTATCTTTGTTTAGCATGCTAACATCTTGTGCGTTCTGCTCCCATGGAGATGCATTACGCTGCTCCATCTTTGTGTAGCATGCTAACTAACATGTTTGGCGTCCTCCTGCTCCCATAGAGATGCATTACGCTGCTCCATCTTTGTGTAGCATGCTAACATCTTGTGCGTTCTGCTCCCATAGAGATGCATTACGCTGCTCCATCTTTGTGTAGCATGCTAACATCTTCTGCGTTCTCCTGCCCACAGATCCTAGAGCACTACGGAGTGCCAGACTTCCACACGGCCCTGGAGTTCCTGGCGCTGCTGGCGCGGCGCCAGGGCAAGCTGAAGAAGGGAGGCCTGCCCGACAGCGAGAAGGCCGCCAAGGGGGTCCTAATGGACTGGACAGGGTTGGTGCACCACAGTGTGAATCCAATGGTCCCCAGGTGGTCCTTCGCCCCGGTCCTGGGGACCACTGGCCCTGCATGTTGTAGATGTCCCCCTGCTCCAACACACACTTGGTTCATAGGAATGGGTCGTTATCAGGCTCCTACAGAGATGAATAACGACCCATTCATTTGAATGGCCCGCTTGCGTCCAGTTAGGACATTAAATAGAAACCATATCAATCTAAGTGATTCTGTCGCTGACGCACGCTCGCTTGCATTGCGGCACAAAAGCCTCGAACGCAGATGCCAGTGTATCTCCTAATAAGATGCTGATTGGTCCACACCGCTGGCTGTGTTCTCCAAACGCAGAAGTGGAAGCCTGTCCAAATGGACACTCGTGTGATTGTGATCTGGTGACTCAGCTGCCTTTAACGCTCAGGTTTAACCTACAGGGGGAGGATCAGCTACTTCACACACCCACCAGAGACGCACACCCTCCCCACCCACGTCAGCGCAGAGATCGTCACGGAGATGGGCAAAGCTTTTGATTGGGAAGAGCTGGAGAGGGGAAATCAAGAAGTCCTTGCTGGTACGCAAACTACCTTTCTGTTTCACTGTTGAGGAATAATATTGGCGTATAGGTCACACAAGAGAAGAACATCCTAGGACACTTTAAGGACAATCAACGCCACTTAAAACTGAACTGTCTCTTAAAAATGAACCATTTAAGCCAGGGGTACAGTATATTACAGACAATCATTTGCAGTATTAGTTGCATTTATAAAAATAATCAGGAAAAAAAGGTCATATTAATACTGTTTGTTTTGGTGGTATAGTAGGCAGATTTCACAAGTGTATACAATGCCATCTCCTGGCCGTAGTTGGTACTGTATGCAGTAAACAAAATTTACACAGGTTATTGCCAAGTTTAACTGCCACCCATCGTCTTGCTCTGCTGTGGCCAGCGTTTATTCAAACAACAAATATGGCGGCGTGTGTATTGGCTTATGTGTCGCTGTTTATAAGCCTATACAAGTATATGAATGAGTTGAGAGCAGATGTGAAAGGGGCACATGCGCCAAACGACAACGACTTTCTAATATTGCAGGCAAATTGGGCCAAAATATTGAGCAGTGTCTATAAATGAATACGCCTTGTGGATAGGCAAATGTTTAGCCCTCCTTTAAACAGACTTTCCGTTTCAGACTCTTCCTGTCCCAACATCCAAATGGGATTCTGCATGGAAACTGCTGGGATGACTGAAGGTTGTCAAGACGCACAGCCCGGCCCCTTGGACGTGGATCGAGGTGCTGCGTTTGAAAACAAGCCTGAATCTATGGAGGACGACCAAGACCTTGAGGTATAGGAAGTGCTCCAAGCCTAACCCTGCGTTCACACGGGTGACCACGAACCCTTGACGCTTACGGACGTTGCTGGCTTGCAAATGATGCAACCAACATGGTGGATCACAAGACCAGGAACACTCGTAAACGACAAGCGCTTTGTCGTCCGTGTGAATGCAGGGTCACTGAAAATGGCAGCAGGTCTCTTTAGATTAGATTAGATATGCCTTTATTTGTCCCATAAATGAGAAATGTCATATATTACAGCAGCACATTGGACAAACAGTAAAAACCAATATAAATAGTAGAATACATAAATAGCAGCTAAATAAATAATTAGTAGTTAATCGTTCTTGATTGAAACAATGAAAACATTATTGGCAAATGCTTTTGCTTTGTCCGTCTCTTGTCGTCAGTGTCAATGTGGTAAATGAGCGTGTGGCTGGGTTGTTTTTCATGGAGGTAAAGTTGGTTTTATATTCAACAGACGTTCAACAGACATTCGCCAATAGCCATTTAGTTTAGAAAAACAATGACTTATTCAACGATTGACACATACCAATTGACATAAACCATTGTCTACGTTAATCCCTGAAAAAGGTTTTGATCATCACGACCGTAGACTAATTGTTTTTGATCTATTTTCGGAAATAGTACTTAATACTTATTGCATTAATGCATATTTTAATAAGTTATATTAAATCCTATATATCACGGCTGCCCAACCCTGGTCCTGGAGAGCTACTGCCCTGCATGTTTTAGATGTCTCCCTGCTCCGACACATCTGATTCTAATGAATGGGTCGTTATCAGTCTCTGCAGAAGCCCATTGATTTGAGTCAGGTGTGTTGGAGCAGGGAGACATCTACAACATGCAAGGCGGTAGCTCTCCAGGACCAGGGTTGGGCAGCCCTGCTATATATACACTTTATATTGAAAACAAAGGTTGTAAAAGTATGCCAGGCATGTAGAGCAATAAAGACATCAGGTTTGGTGTGTCAGTCAATCGATCAAAAGGTTATTGATCATCACAACCATAGACTAATTGCGTTTTTACCTATTTCTGGAAATGGTAATAAATCCGTATTGCATAATTGCATATTTTAAGAAGTATTGTTAAATCCTATATATACTTTATATTTAAACCCCCCCCCCCACACTCCTGTCTTGGCTGTGTAAAACAGTTTGGACCGATGACGGTTGAGATCAAATCTCAGAAGCCAAAGTCCAGGGTCCCCTCGCAGGCTCCTGACAAGGCTGTGGGTCTGAAAGATATCTTCAGCGTAGACCCTCTTCAACAGGGCCAAGCTCTCTTGGCAGCAGGCAAGAAAAGGAAGAAGCAACAAAAAAGAGCAGGTTTGTATAGAAAATGGCCAACAATACTTTCATGAAATGTCCTTTTTTCATCTATTTTTTATTATTTTTTATATTAATTATTTTCAAACCTTTTTTCTCTTTAGATAAAATTGCAACCAAACTCTCGGACACCTTGACAGCTGCAATGGACTTTTCATTTTCAGATATCTGATGATGAAAATAAAAGATTAAAAATGTGTTTTGGTTGTTTGGTGGGTTGTTTTTCTTTGATTTATATATAAATATCAACTCAAAACTTACATTTGTATTTATATAACACATCATTTTAATTACTGTACTCCAATTGGGATTTTGTTTCCATGATTCCTATGTACCAATAGCAGTCGGCTACTGGAGAGAGAGAGAGAGATATATATATAGATATATAAAAAAACGTTCCTGGTTTGGTGTGTAGTAAAATGACAAGCACAATCTTTTATTTTGGTAACAATAACAACCTTCTAACCTCTCGGTCAACAAGTTCCGGGTAACATGCGTCAAATGACTTCGGGCTAGACTCGTAAACAACAACCGCAACGATCGGCTCGGTTGGGATACATCGAAAATAAAAAATGAAAGTAAATGGAAGCGAATCAGAAGAAATCTGAGACGTGTAGTTGCTATTGAGTTGAACGGCTACATTACCACAGTATGTTCATATTTACTTTGTACACGACCTTACCGTATTAGCTCAATGACTAAACTGCTTGTTAACTACAGTATATCACCGGTAGCACGAACTTCCTATTTTCACTTGGCCAGCAGAAAACCAAAACCTCTGCCATTATGGCTGAATACTCGATTTACATAGCTACGTTTAAATCCAAAAGATACCCTATATATTAATAACAGCTAAACACATTATAGTACCGTACCTTTTGAAGCTAACAACGTAGCAAGGTGTTTGTCAACATGCTAGTGCATTGGGACTACACTGGCTGTTTATTAAACGAGTTGACAGTCGTTCTTAATATATTGTCATGATCGTAAACACGCTTGAATTTATAGTCAGAGGGACTCTAAAGCCATTTAAAGGACTGAACACGCCAACAGCAAACTACTGTAGTCAGCCTTACCATACCTATATCAGCTGCTAAATAAACCTATCAACATGTGCAAGCTGGTTAATGGTTGTTAACCTGTTTCTTACCATACCTATATCAGCTGCTAAATAAACCCATCAACATGTTCAAGCTGGTTAATGGTTGTTAACCTGTTTCTTACCATACCTATATCAGCTGCTAAATAAACCTATCAACATGTGCAAGCTGGTTAATGGTTGTTAACCTGTTTGGAGTTTCCATTTCTTTCACAAGATTTAAGCATTTTTTTGTTTAATTTATAACTTCCTCCTGTTAGCTATTTAAATGTTTTATATAGTTTTGGTAGCTATTAAAACAATGAATGAATTAACGTATGCGCGATATCGAAGTCTTAGGCTATATCGTATCTGTAGATTGAGGAGGACAATGCATCATTCATTTAAAAAAAATGCTCAGATATAGTGATTTTTGTGTTATGGATTTAAAATATTTTGATTTAAAGAGCTCATTGTAAAGTGAGATGTAAAACACAAGATATGTGTTACATGTTTTTAATAAATTGTGTATAGTGACATTTTGTTTTAAATGCAAATTGTAAAGTAAATAATACACAATATGCCTTACAGTTGATGACCTATTAATAAAAAGTGTAGTGGCATTTTGCTGTAGCCTAACGAGCTCAAAGTAAAACACAAGATCTGTGTTATGATTGACATAGTGCAGTAGTGACACTTTTAATATTACTTTTAATTCCCAGCCAACTCCTCACCAAATGTCAAGGTGTCTTTGAGCAAGACATCTAACCCTAACTGCCCCTAGTGGTTGGTTGCACCTTGCATGGCAGCAGTGAATGTGAGGCAATACTTTACAGTGCTTTGAGTGGCTGGAAGGTTAGACAAGCACTATATAAATGCAGTCCATTTACCATTAAAAGAGCTCATTGTGAATTAAAAGACACAAGACCACTGTTGCTAACATGCTATATATCTTGTGTTTCTGGTTCCTTGCTGACCCTCAGCTTCCCCTGCACCCACAAAACCCAGAGACACACCCACACCGTTCCCACAGCAGCACCAGCATCCACCACCACCACCGCCGCCATGTCGTCGCGGGTGCTCCTGCGGCAGCAGCTGATGCGTGAGCAGGCCCAGGAGCAAGAGCGGCGCGAGGCCCAGCAGCAAGCATCCGCCTCCCAGCTGCGGGCCTCCGACTCCACCCCGGCCATCTCTGTCACCTTGCCGCCAAACGCCGCCCGGCCGCCGCCGGCGCAGGTGCCCGTGGAGGTGCTCAAGGTAGGCCTGCTGCTAGCTTACTGGTTTTTCATGCTGTAACACCTCAACTAACCTTAGCTAACTTTAGCCCGGCGCTAACAGCTGAACTTGGGCTAACCTTTTCACGCACACACACAAGTTGTTAACCCAGGCTTAAAGGTGGAGTCAGCGATGCTCGAAAAAGATAGGTAACACCCCTCCCTTCAACGCCATATGGTGCTCTGCCCAGAACACATGGTCCAGCCGGGGATGATGTTGTGTGGTGCGGTCTGCACCACATTGTTTGTGTTCCCTTTGAGAGAGCCAGGGCTGTGTAGAAACACCAGATTATTTATTTTTTCAGCATGCACACAGAACGGACAGCTAGCGGGCCACGAGGAGTATCGACCAAATAAAAAAAAAAAAAAGTTTATTAGCTTACAATCGCTGACTGCACTTTTAACCTAAGCTCAGTGCGAGGTTGTGTGTTGCGCCCCGGTTGGTTTTTGATATTTTTTATGTGCAGTGCAGTTGATGTATTTGTTTAATGTAAGATGTCCTTGAGTGTCCTGTAAAATGCTACTTTTACTGTTATTATAACTTGTGTATCACTTGGAACCGTACAGCAGGGCTATTCAACTCCTTTCCTAGAGAGCCACTGCATGTTGGAGCAGGGAAAGATCTAAAACATGCAGGGTGCGGCCCTACAGGACCGGAGTTGAATAGCCCTGCTCTACACTGTGGGCACTTTGGAGACAAGCGGCCGCTACTTCAGTGATTATTATTTTAAAAAAATAATGTTTTGGCTAATGTACCCCTTTTCAATTATTTTACAAGCCACCAAAGTACCTCCTTTTACCAGACTATAACCATGTTTCCCCCAAATAACAACCATAGAAGAGTGAAACCAGTCCAACCTGCAACATGACATGGTCAGTTATGTAGTACATTATCAAGCAATTAGTACCTTTCAGTGTGTACAAGAGAAAACGGATCAGAATGTTCCTGTTTTCAGTGGCTATGTACAAACATCGTCACATACTGCAACCCCCTGTAGTACCTTCCAGTTCCCCTAGGGGCACTTTGAGAAGCATTTCAGTATTTCCATATGTTTGTGGATGCTCCTGAACAGGTGCAGACCCACCTGGAGAACCCCACACGGTACCACATCCAGCAGGCCCAGCGGCAGCAGGTGAAGCAGTACCTCTCCACCACGCTGGGCGACCGGTCGGCGACCCAGGCCCCCGGGGTGTCGCCCGGACCCCGTGCCAGCTCGGCACCCGAGGCCGGGCTAACGGCCAGCAGCGTTCCCAACAGTCCCATGGCCCTGCTCAACCTGGGCTCCAACCGGGAGGAGGTAGGGCAGCTGCTAGTCTGGCAGAGCCAGCCTTTACTGTGTCAAGGTCCACCTACTTGACAGGAGAGGTATTTTGATTGACATGCACGACGACCAACCACACAACTCAATGGCCAAGTCGGAAGGTTAAACTTAACACTGGCTATTGCCTTTACATTTACTGCATTTTGCAGACGCTTTTATCCGAAGCAACTTACAATCATTATGTTAGTCAATAGCTGAATAGGTTATACGCCAGACAGCCCTGGTTAGCAAACGAATGACTGGTGCCCTAACCTGGTTGTACATTTTACATATAAACATATCGTTCAATCTTAAGAATAATTGCTGTCAGCCTAAATACCAGCAAATTGCTTAAAGGTGCAGTCAGCGATGCTGGAGAAATGCCCCCCCCACCACACAAACAAACAAACATTGGAAATGCATTGCCAAGGCTGGGATACTGTTGTTGTGAGCCAGGACTGTGTAGAAGTGCTGGATAATTTCTTCAGCGCACACACAGAGAACTGTGATAAGAGAGCAGAATGCAAGAGATATTTGGTGAATTTGAAAATGAATTTATATTATCTTACAAACAGCTTACAATCGCAGACTATACCTTTTAAGAGCTGATGATCCTAACATAGAGCAGCAAAGATAAGGTTTCTTTCTTTCTGGTTGTCTGCTAATACAATGCAGGGAGGTGTCAGTGAAGATACATGCCTGCTAGCCTGGTGTCACGGTAACATGCTAAATACTGCACCTGCAGGTTAATGGTACAGGCTCACGCAGCTTTGAAACAACATGATTATACCTCCGGGTTTTACCATTCCTCCTTCATTAGTTACCTCTTATTGGGCTATGGTAGGTTTTGGGCTATGGTAGGTATTGGGCTATAGAGCTATGGTAGGTATTGGGCTATGGGGTAGGTATTGGGCTATAGAGCTATGGTAGGTATTGGGCTATAGAGCTATGGTAGGTCTTGGGCTATGGTAGGTATTGGGCTATAGAGCTATGGTAGGTATTGGGCTATGGGGTAGGTATTGGGCTATAGAGCTATGGTAGGTATTGGGCTATGGTAGGCATTGGGCTATAGAGCTATGGTAGGTATTGGGCTATAAGGCTATAGTAGGTATTGGGCTATGGTAGGTATTGGGCTATAGGGCTATGATCAATCAATCAATTAATCAATCTTTATTTATATAGCACTTTTCATACAAATTCATGCAACACAAAGTGCTTCACACTACAACGTCAGTAAAAACAATACAATATGAGTAAAAACAATACATAAAAAAAAAAAAGTAATACTCATGTTACACTCATCATCCCAACCCTCCAATCACAAACAAACATTGGGAGTCCCATTCCCACCATCCCCAAAAC
>JAODUK010068931.1:0-16708 GCA_027564635.1 Typhlichthys eigenmanni
ACACATGCACACACACATGCACACACACACGCACACACACACACACACACACATGGGGAGATCTATGTCCACTATATGAGAAATAAGAAACCCTAACATTCCTCTGGTGATAGCAGACAAATGCCCTTCTGATGGTATCGCTAAAGCAATACAGTCACAACCGCTGTTTCCAATTCGACCTCTTCTATCATATGGATATCTACACATCAATCAGTGCTGTGAATCTGGGCTTTGAAATCAGACTCTCTCTCTCTCTCTCTCTCTCTCTCCCTCTCTCTCTCTCTCTCTGTCTGTCTCTCTGTCTCTCTCGGGACATATGAATACCTCAGGTGTCACTCACAATGATTTTTCTTCCTTCAGTTGGATTCATTCTTTCCGTATGGTCTTCCTGATCTATACTGTACCTATCCCCTAAGACAAAACCTTCATTTGTTATGAATGATAACAATAGCCATTAGGTCAAAGAGTAAATGTTAGTTTGTGGTAAACATTTTGAACAGTGATCTTAGAACATTCAGTGATATTAGATAATTTTATGCTTAACTCTGAAAATGACTCATTATTTAAAAATGTATTCTTAGCTAATTGTATACATACATGACCATAAGCATTGTAAAATGTATGCAGCATGTTATTAAACATACTGTATGTTCTATTTGCGTTTAATGATATAAAACAACATTTAACTAAGATATTGAAACAAACAAAAATTAAGCAACTGTGGCCTTCAAACCTTATCTCCCAATATAAAACGAGTGACTACATTATGGAATTGGAATGAATCTTTTATTATCCATTCTGGTGTCACTTTAATCTCCAGCAGTCCCAACTGACATATCTGAGTTATTTGAACTGTGGCCACTAACACCCAGGGGATGTGACAGCCGGGGGAAGGGGGGTTAAGGGGGTTCTGTGAAACTCCAAACTGTACTCGTGGTGGCTCTAGACAGGCTGTGACTTCTCCTGCTTGCTCTCTGCCAGAGAGAACCATGTTTTCAAAATAGCCGGATTATCTTTGGATTTGTCAGTCAGTCATTAGGTAGCCAAACAAGCATGACGAGATAGGCTTGCGATCAGCTGAGGGGGAAGACAGGGAGAGTGTTGTGGCAATGATCTCAGAGAGATATCTATTTCATCTATTTAAAGGTGTTTTGACTTGATATTTCTTTATGGAGTTGGTAAGTTAAAGTGGAGGAGAAGCAAAACTCTTCAAGCTACATCTTGCATTTTGAATATCCCTGGATCTCAAGATATTTTTACAAAAATATGAATACAAATGTTTCACCAGATCTATTCATCTGTCAATTTGTCATTTAATAATGCATTAAATAATCTCATAGAGTTGCTTAGTTCATACATCGTGTTCTGTGTCATTATTTTACACCGTGATCGAATCCTGCATGGAAAAAAACTGTGATGTGACGTAGAGTCTACGGGCCCGGTCACACCGAGACGCGTCGCTAGCAAAACCATTGTTTTCCTATGGTACGGCGCGACTGGCATGCCCTTCTTAATGGTGCCGCGCTTTGCGTTTTTTTTGTGCCTTTTTTTGCTTTTCAGCGCAAGGCGCGGAGTCACACTGTTCGTCAACGTGACAGTTGGCCCAGGCAGCCCTTCTCTTTGGCAAAGGCAGCCCGTTTCTGTGTGATCGGGGCTTTATCAAAGCGTTTTTTAAGTGGCCACACCTTTAGCAACGCGTCTCTGTGACAGGAAGTGATTAATACAGTGAGAGGCGTCTTTTTTCAATTGTTTTATATAGGCAGAAGGGGTTTTGCGTGCTGCTTATGCGCCCTGTGCTCCTCTTGTTTAGACTTCCGCTGCCCCTTGCCCTTGGAGCAGAAAACCATCCAACGTCATCTGCATTTATTTTCCTTGTTATCCAATCAAATTATCTGAGAACACTAGGACTAGGACACTGCATTCACGGAGTAGAGGCTGTGACACGCTTGACACGGCAACAAAGTCATACGGCCAAATGTCTAAGCAATGTGCGACACATTTCTCGGTAGTAGGCCTATCTTGATTAATATCTACAGGACGAAGGGCTTTAACTTTAAGAAGAGCTCACTTTGACCCGGGAGACTCCATCATTCTCATTAGAGCTATATCCCAGTACCTGCAGTGTATTTTTTGAGTACACACACTCCTATCTGCAGTGAAGTTCAAACCGCCCGCTCCCACAAGATTTGTGTTGTGTCCTGACAGAAAACCACGACTTGCTGCCCATTCTGTGTGTGTTGTCTGGTGCTTCTACACAGCCCTGGCTCTATAAATGAGAACACAAACAAAGTCATGTAGACTGCACCACATAACACTGTCCTAGCCTTGGTAATGCATGTCCGGTGTGGGGGGCGGCGTTTCTGAGTGAACACCCTATGTCAACAGCTCAAACATCTACAATATGTATCCATTGTCCCTGTCTTCACCTTTCATCTGTCTTATATTAGATTGTATTTATTTAATGAAAAATAATTTTACATGTACATTACATATTGATGTGATATAATGTTGTGTGCTCTGTGGGTTTTGGCACCTAGTAAAGCGCTATATACATTATACACGCTTAATGTATTATGTATTGTTAAAGGTAAAACAACATACTTAGTGTAGCTTTTAACTCAGAAAGTGCTGTGCACAATAGAAGACACAGGAAATAGCGTTTCTCTCACCATATTGAGCACAGTGAGAACATATGTGGTGATGTTATCATGGCCATGGTTGTCCATCATCTTCTTGTCAACCACCACCAGTGTCTCAACGTTGAGCATCTGGCCAGCTTGGTTCTTCATTAGCGCCGCCCTTTTATTCCTGGGGATGAACGTGTACTCATCAGGGAGGACATACATGTCCTCCTTCACAGGCTTGGGCATGTCTGGAGAGAGATAGAGAGGGATAGCCACATATTTATTAGTGTGTACAGTGCAGGACTGCTTTCAAATCATTCAAATGCAGAATTAACCCCTTCAGCGCTCATATGTGTTTTGCTTTAGATCAAGTTGTGCGTTTGCACTGTAGACTGTGCATATAAATGGACAAACCCTCTTTGACGTCACCCATAGACTGTGTATATAGATGGACAAACTCTCCGTGGCACACTGAACACTGCACTATGCTGGCTTTGGCCGTCGACATCATTGCAGTATCTCAGTCTGCATGTAATGCCCCCCTAAGCCTCCTATTCATTATAATGGGAGAAATTAAGCCTCCTATTCATTATAATGGGAGAAATTAATGGCTAATATATTTTTAAGTGATGAGTTATAAAATAGATAATTCCCCCCCCACGTATAGTTTGCATGAATGGGGAGACTAGCTATAGAGACCCAAACCATTTATTTAAACCAGGTTGTAACATGGTTAAAACTTTTTTTTCTGTAAAGTCGGATATTTTAACATTGTACTCTATGGGGATTGACTCCCTTTTGCAGCCAGCCTCAAGTGGCCATTCAATGAACTGCAGGGTTTGGCACCGTGTCGTATTAATTTCTCAGCACCAGAGGTTCCCGCTTGGTTTGAACAGACTAATCACATCTCATAAAATGTACATATTCCTCAGAAGTACTAGCGGTAAAATAAGTAATGAGTAAAAGCAGGGTTTCACTAATCGCAGTTACGATCAAGTGGAAGAGAAAATTCTATAAAACATAAACCAGAGAGCACTCTGCAAGTCAAAGGTAATGTAAAAATGTATCTGAGTACTGTTTTAGCTAAAACATGGCACAGGTGTTCCATTATGTCATCTTATGGGAATGTAAACACCACAGTGTCTTCACAAGGGACAGATTGATGGGGTCCTATGGTGTAATTGTAGTGGAACTATTCTCTGCTGTCTCCAAAATGACACTAAACTCCTGAGAGACTCTCGTGTGAGACCAATTTCAAGAGATCTTTAGATAATTTCTTGAGAACAAACATAAGTCAAAGTAAAGTGAATGTATAACAGTCTAGCTTGGACAACCTCTGACCCATCGTAGGGCAACATGACATTTCTTCATGTGAACAATGGTCAGCGTGTCAACTCAAAATCAAACATTTGTTTTAATACTTTCTTATTAAGTGAGATAAATGTGTTGAAAATAATGAATCAGTGATGCGATGCTAAGATAGTTCATTCATTTCTAATTGTAGAAACAAAACAAAAATTCACCCGATACAGTAGATCAAATCACTAAAGAAGTCACCACTCAACACCTTGAGGACATTTCCTATAATGCAACATTATGCTCAGAGACAAAATTTTGGTCAGGATTTGTACAATACCAATTAATATGGTCATTGGAAGGAACACGTCATTGAAATGAGCTTATAGTCTTTCCATTTAATACTAGAATTTTATAAAATAATCAGCTCTCATTTCAAGTGTTCAAACTGCCTCTTTGAACATGCTTTATTTCAGTGAAACCAACATGAACTTTTGTCAATTCTATACCAGGATGTAACATTTAGCAAGTCGGGTGTTCTTATAAGTCAGTGGGTTGATATATATATTGTATAACAAATGCTAGTTCAAATTCCTGCAAGTAAAATTGTCTTAATGTTATTCACTTCTTACATCTTCAATTAAAAGGTTAAAAACGGCAAACAGCCCATACAGTACTGCCAGTGCTGTAGCTATCGTAATCGATTGAGACACTGGACAGTGAGCAAACAACAGACAGAACTGTTTACAGACTAAAACACATTGGCACATTCATTCATAGTTTGCATAAGAATGATAGATGGGCCTTACATACATTTCTTCCTTCTCCCACAGAAGTGCTGTCTCTGCCTCTCCCCGTGTCTGTAGTCGTTGTCATGGTGATTGCTGTGACTGTGATGACCACGTTTGCGTTGACGCATGTGTTCACCACGATTGTCATTACTCGTATTGTGATGACGATGATGCAGTCCCTGCAGATGTTCAGTAGCTGTGTTACTAGTTGGGCTGTGCTGTGATTCTGTGGACCTCTTGTAGAGTATGTGTGGCTGATGACTAGAAGACCCAGTGAAGTTTCCTTTCTGGGCCAGGCCAGGAGACAAGGGCTTTAGGAAGTAATCTGTATCATGCGTCCGGATCAAACCTGACTAGAGGGAAAACAGAGGACAAAAGTTGGTTAGCTTTACAGAAGAGATGGCACCATAACGCAAAGCCCAGATCAGTCAAATTATCATATTTTGTTTCCAAATGTTGTCCAATTTACACTACAGTTCACACACTTGCTCTAAGACAAGGTTTTGGAGCTGTGATTTTTATATAGCCATTTTTTGCCATTTTATTCCATTAGCAGTAGCATCTCAGACCAAAACAAATATTTTGTGGGCCACACACACACACACACACACACACACACACACACACACACACACACACACACTAACATGCACGTGCGGTTACATCAGATATGACAACAAAGAACATAGGAGCTTGGATTTTAACACACATAAGTAGAGTGATATCATATATACATACATGCCAACCTTATGCTATCAAACATTTCACTATATAGTTACATTACAAGTTTTAAACGCAACCACATTTGTTTACTCGGATCATAACCTAGGGGTAGAAAATAAATCAATAACGGTCTGTCAGCAATTAGTCATTGCACTCTTAGGTCAGAGCTAACTTCTCACCCCCTAAACCTTAACCCAGCTCAATTACTGTCTCTGTTTCTTCATGTTCAACATCTGTTCAGCTGTGCAGAGTCACATATTATTATAGCCAATCCAAATAAGACAATGAGCCAAATTTAGCCAATTAGTGAAAGGTTGAGATGTTTGTAACTAATTAACCAACTACAGGGCACATTTCCCAGAAAAAGATTAAGCTCCCTTTGCTTCTGAACAAAAGACATTTTGAACTAATATCTCAATTGACTTTTGCCTTTTCAATGGCGTGAGTGTATGAGAGCTACTTATGTGGAAGAGTACGAAACAGCGCAAGCTACTCAGCAATTGTGGGATGGTGGATGGACTTCAAAAGTGTTTTTGTAGCACTTCTTTCAACCGGCAAATCCAGGAGTGCAGGAATGTTTTCTACTTGTGTGGCAGTCAGCTTCTCTTTAGCTCCCTCTTTCACACTGAGCCTTATGGTGCATTTAAAATACATTGTATAAGCATAATACTATAATTGATTACTTTTTACTTCTCTGTGGATCATTTTAACTGTCTCTGCAAACATTGCAGGTATTGGTGTAACATCCTTTGTTTCTCACTGAGCTGAACGTCTGAGCCCTGTGTCACTGCAATGCGCCCACTGGCTGTCATAACATGCCACAGTGCCAGCAGTGACGCTGTTGCTGGCACGTGGGTGGGTGACATTTCACTGTGTCCTCAAGAAATGAGTTAAAGTTGAAAAGCTGGAAAGATAAAGTTAAAAACATGCAAACAAGCTTCTACTGTATGTGTGTCTGTGTGTATGTGTGTTTGGTTCTAGTCTCAGTCTTGCCAAGACTGTATCACTGATGTGATTGATGGCCCTATAATGAGCCGTACTTGTGATTTTCCACATTTCATCACCGCTAACTAACTCAGGCTGGCCTATCAGCCACATTTATTAGGAAGCCGGTGGAACACAACCCTTCTGAAAAGGCTATGGCACAATAACCAGCACATTTCAAAATGCTCAGGATGTAGGCCAACCAACTGGCCACAACCCCCGTCATATTCACCAACGTGATTAAGGGAAGCGTGTGTGGTATCAATTAGGGCACAACATTGATAACATGTGATATTGAGATATTGATCATGAAAATGGAAATTTTGATATTCATTTCATTTTAAACATAAGTAAACACACAAAGGTTATGGGAAATGCATCAAAAACATATGAATAACACAAAATAACACATTTTCAGTCAGATTGGGCTCGTACAACAACAGTAACTCCAAGCTACCGAGGAGGCATTCTTTTTGGCCACTAATGTTTCCTCATTGATCTCCATTGTGTCGTTGTCCTTCAGGTTTTCAGTGATTTCTAGCCGTTCCAGACAAAGCTAAACTGAAGATTGCGAGATCAGGATGGTCTCACGAGGCTAGTGTATTTCCACCTTTCAATGTATAATCCCCACCAGGGACCCCAGTGGTTGGCTGCATTCACATGTGACACGCAGTGCATGCTACTGTCATCCTTGTGGCTCCGGCCCCATTGCTAACCATAGACAATTGTCATAATATAGCTTCCAAGTCACGGCATGCCCTCTGACCCAAACTGCACGGCTGTCAAACATCCACCATGCTACATAATAATCATGTCTTAAAGTATAATAAATGGGGTGCGATGGGAGAGACAAAGCGAGATGTTTCTTTGTGGTGAGGGTTTATTTTGAGGTCAGGTTAAGTATACTAGAGTAAAACGACATTACAACGCAATGGGAGAATAAAATGTCCGTAATGGGAAGTGACAAAGAAATGATTCACACCCAGTAACCAGCAATCACTATGAATGGTACCATTGTTGCTATGGTACGACAAACAGTATTTTTCATTCTAAGAAGGGTCACGTTTACAATGAAACATCCATGTTTCATCTTTGCTAACATCCCCATTTCCTATTATTTTAGAAACACATCAAACGATTTCACAGCAGTAAACTTATACTGTGGCAGTATTTCTGGAATTAACATGCCTGCCACACTCACTCAACAAATATTGAGTGTGGACTTTTACTTCAACAGCAGGAGAACAGGCATGCTGGTGCCTTGGTGGAAAGGAAGAACATAACTGTGGCTGTGTAGGAAAGCATGTGATAATGCCCTTTTCGCTGCATGACGAGAGAACAATCTCCATTCAACTTAAGGGAATCCCTCATCTTGCTGCTAAACACTTCTTCGCTAATGTATGGCACTACAAGGAGTTTAAGGACTGGAGCAGCTGAGAGGTTGTGAAGCTCCAACATACTTGATTGCCGTGAACACTGCATTTCCCATGAGCCTCATTGTTTCGAGTCACAGAGAGCTTCTTAAACTCTCAGATGAGAGACATAGACAGTTCAGAACATCAGCTGTAAGCTTTATACAATAAATATCAATAATTAAGGCTAAATTGACTAATGCCAAAACAAGTCACTTATGCATCTCAAAAATGGTGGGAAGCTCCTCGTAGAACTACTACATATAGACTAATTGAAGTCTCAGTTGTTTGCCAGGACTTAAACCTTTACGTACAATGATTGGCTTAATTCAATGGCAGCGTATACTCTCCTCTGTCACTATCACATGTGTCCATTGATGTTTGCAGACTGGTCTATAAGACGTTTGCATGTAAGTTTAGAATTTGATTTAGAACACCTGGCACACAATTGGTCTGCGTGTGCACTGTAACTTTCGTAGGCGCTACTCTACAACATATTTGGACTGCACAAAGCACACTGGTTATGGAATACATACAGTCATATAGGAACACAGTGGTATGGCTTGTGTTTGCGTCGCAACAAGAATAAGAACCACATGGCAAAGTCCACACATGCTGTCGTTTCCTCTGCCGTCAAGCTGCCTGACTGGACTGTTTCCCCTTGAGCCAAACCCACGGCACTTTGATCCTTTAATGAATTCTGTCTCCACGTCTCTCCTTGTACTTGAGGCAGTTCCTCCGTGATCGCAATGTTGTGATACGCAGCTAATTTATTGTACCACGGAGTGCTCTAAAAGAGTGTGTAAGGCAGTGGAGCTTTCAGAAACCCCATGAGTGTTATCAAACACAACCAATAGATTTCATATGTTCCCAGGAAATGAAAGAACAACACACACCCACCTATACAGTACAAAGTTATTAGGTAAATATCTACGAATATAACAAATATTTTGAAACCAGACAAATATATTTGATTTATAGTCCAACAAACAACCACTAAGTATTCATCTTATTCATATATATTCATATATCATCTTAGAAAACACCTTAATGCATATATTACTTTATAAAAGTGCAATTCCCTCATCTCGCCTGAGGTCACGCACCACCAGTGTATCCAGATAACATGCTGTGCTCCACACGGTGCAAATAGTAGTCATAAAATGCTGCAACACTACTTGGGAGGGCACAAACAGCTGGACTCTCTGGATTCAGACACATTCAGACACGCAGAGACAGGAAATATGCAGGTGAACAGGAAAATAAAACAGGGAGCACAACACAACAGACGCATTAAAACATGCACCTGACTCAATGTAGCGTATGGGTCTAATGATGTGTTTTTCAATTTTCCTTTAATCTCAGTCCTACATAAATCTCACTACTGCAGCTGCAAAGCTCATTATTCGTGTGTTTAATAGTATTGCAATATCAGTTCTCCTAGTCCAATTTCTATTGTTTCTGTGAGGGGAAATGGTCATTAAAATGTAATATAATAACTATTCATCTTGGCTTTAAACAGTTCACTGTTTCATGCAGGTCATTCCATAAAAAATATACTCAGTGTCTGTACCTGTCAGAATTGGAGGCATGGTGGACTCAGTCCCAGCTAAATTATGACTTGGCTCAGTGGCCACAATCATAAAATAAAACTCTGTGACCACACGTAAAAAAACTTTCATCAATTATGCACTTAAGTACAAGCCATATCTTAGTCATATGTTGGTTACCTGGCCAGAGTATTACTCCAATTGGACATCTACCAATTACAAACACAGATACACAGAATATCCCCTGTAGATTCCCAGTTTGCATACAATGAAATGATGCGTTTTGTTTCATTGAAGACAAACTCTATAGACATACCTTATGAAGTAACATAAACAAGCCTATGGGTTGATGATCTTAAATCATGCAGAGACCACACTGCACGATTATCAAAGCTTTATCACATCAATAAACCGTGTCATACCATTTTGGAAATCCCAGGAAAATGGTGGGATGAGAGCATTACATTATATTATCACTACTACTAACCTTGAGGGGAAAAACACACCCAGCATTTTACAACAGGAAAAAAACATGTTCTCCAAGTGATTTGTAGGGGGTGCATTTAGCATTTTCCTTTGGTTCAAATGAGAGGTGCGCATCACAGCTCTGACTGAAATGAGATCTGACAAAATATACTGTGTATGGCTCACGGATGATCAAGGAACTTTTCCAGATAAATGTACACAGCACATGAGCCCAAAAAACAAGCAATCATCTAGATTGCACAATAAATCAACATTGGTCTTGCGACTATAGCCACCCATGCAGTGTCTTTACGCAAACCTCTAGTGCAGTGGCTGTCTCATAACATGCTGACGTAACATAATATGTGTATAAGTAATATAATAACATAAGTGATACTAAACATTGAGGTAAGCAAGTTACACAGGCAACGTTTTGACACTAGTTCAGTATTGCTAAACTATATATTTTATATGTAGGCTATATTTTATGAAACCAGATAAACTACACAATGAGCACATTTTGAACTAATTAGCCAACTGATTTACTTATTAAGCACCAATTAAATATAACAAGATCTAAAAAAAGTTTAAATGATCTGACTACCTTACCATCTTCTGACTATTTGGGGAGTCTCTCAACCCTCAGTGACATATATGCAATATGCACATGTATGTACTGTAGCTGATTGGTAAAATCAACTAGTGTATGTAAAATGTAATTTAAAAAGTAGGGAGAATCATTTTCACTTTATATCCGCATTAAATACCACAACTGAGGATCATATTTTAAATGTCTAATTGGAAACCAGATATAGACAGATATAGATGTCCCAGACTAATAGTAACTAGAAGCACTTTGGAATTAGAGGATACATATGATCCTATTGCATTTTAGGCAACATCACATCTCATGCTAACTGCAGAACAGCCAGAACAGCAGTAGACTACTGTAGATTCAACACAGCATGTTGAGATGAGGCCCTGCACGGCGCTATACTCAACCCTTCGACTGACCCTTCCACCCCACCCCATAAAAAAAAAAAACTCAAGCGGATTACGCTGAATCATAATGCCAACACACAGAAGGCCTCGCTTTATGATCTCCCCTTCCACATGTGTGCCACTGTGTCTGCAGTGGCTCAAACTGTTTGGCAGGTGAACAGTGAAGTCAGTAGGATTGGCCTGGCTCTTTATTCCATCAACTTCTTACTTGTAACTTTCAGATTTTTATGGCTGGATTCCATAATGTCATCAAAGCAGGGCTAACCCTAATCTGGGCTGTCAGACAAAAAGTCAAAGAAAGAAAATGGGTGGGGTTTGGGGGGTGGGGGAGGGGGAGGGAATGCAGACATGGCTTTACATCATGGCAATCCATACACAAGGGATTTGAACTCTTCAAAATGCCCTTGACAAAACAGTGACCCTCAAAGCCTAATGCCGTATGTCTCTTTGTTCCTCTGATGTTGTCTGTCTATCCTTCTCTTTCTCTCTCTCTCTCTCTCTCTGTCTCTCTCTCTGTCTCTCTCTCTCTCTCTCTCTCTCTCTCTCTCTCTCTCTCTCTCTCTCTGTCTTTCATTCTGGAGGAAAACAAAAGCGTGAGGACAGAATGAGTCACTACTGCTTTGTTACTAAATGCGGACTAATGCCACATTATTCACTTGAGAAATGTATTTTCCCTAATAATTCAAGCAACAAATATAGGCGTCACATATATACAGGGAGTCAAATATATGAGTCTGGGTGATTCTGAGGAATATGTCCTCACAAAAGGCCATGAGCAGGCAGGAAAAGCCCTATCTAGACAGTATCGTGCTATAGCCTATGTGGAGGCCAGGTGCTCCTGTTGGTCAATACGATCCATTGACCTCGCTTCCCCTGGTCAATATTTACCCACCCATTTGTCCGATCGAATGATTGGCCAAGGTCTCTTCTTACCTGTGTCTTCCTAGTGATCCTTATAGCCAAAATCAGACAGCCATTTTTGTCTCGTACAATTGTGAAAACAATAAAAAGGAAAAGAGGGGACGACAGCGGCACAGTGGGTATAGCAGAGCAACAGTTGATCGAGAAGTCGCTGGTTTGAACCCTGCTAACTGATGTGTCCTTGAGCAAAACACCAAATCTAAACTTTCTTGTCCAACATGACAGAAAATGCGTTACTGATTATAATTTCAGTCTGGTAACTAGTAACTGTAAGGGATTACATTTAAAAAGTAACCTACCCAACCCTGCAGAAGAGAAAGTAAAATCCCCACTGACACAGGCCCAATCCAGCTCTGACGTGAGAACCACATCTAAAGTCTCTGTAACCTCTGGTCTTTGCCTGCTTCTTTGTGCACATACTGTACACACAGAAGGAGAAGCATCCCTTGAGATGCAACATTCTCTTTGTGTAGACACACAGGGCATTCTCAGACACGGCAGTGGTCCCTCACAACAGCTAACCAAGGGACAGAGCTGATGCTCTACATCATTTATACTAATAAAACAATTATTATTAACAATTACTATACTGTAAGAACACTTGTTGTTGCATACTTTTCATCATTACTCACATTATCTGGATGAATTTCGCTACATGTATGTGTATGTGACAATAAAAGCACCTTTAACCTTTAATTAATTAATTCACTTCTTTCACATGTATTATTTTATTATGTTATGTATTTATTATATTCATACATTTTATCTCTCGTGTGTGTGTGTTTGTGTGTGTGTGTGTGTTAATGTATGTGTATGTGTGTGCATGTGTGTGTCTGAGACTGAACTGAGAGGATTATGCCTGTTCATGCACTTCTGTGTTCTTTAAGAGGGTTGGAGTTTGAATGTACGGACAAACGTCCACTACTTAGGATTAATGTTACATTCACATAGAACAGGGCAGATGGTAGACAGCAATCCAGCAGATGGCAAACACCGTCTGGACACCACGGCAATTTGACAGTATAAATGCATGACAACATGCAGTGTAAATAAAAAAATGTTTGGAGGTTTGGAAGATTAGCATGAATGGCCATTGTATGACGATTTGTTTGCTTAGGTTTACTTTTCAGCCTAAAATAGTACATAATCAAAATGAATAACCCAATGAAATAGAGGATAATGAAATAAGATGACAAATATTTCCCTTCAGTGAATTGCAGCAATGCAAACCATGAAAAACAGTAAAATAATAGAGGCTAATGTATGATTAAATCCCGTACTGCAAGGTTACTTTGCCCAAGGGTTCGAATAGCTTGTCAGCTTTGTCAAGTAACCGTAAATACATGTCAAGGGTACTTTTCTGAACAGACCAGCCAGACAATATACAGTACTTAGGAGAACATGCTTCAGCTCAAGTGTGGTGTGACTGGCATGCTCATAAGACTTTGCACAGTCACGTCCACAGAGAGGGGTTGAATACTTAGAACCAGAATGTGTACCATCTGATTTATTGTCTCCTAAATGAAACACTCTCTGCCTTTCTGGGTCTTTCCTCCTGCTGACTCTGTCAGTCCTTAGTCAAGTTCTGTACATGTTCAATTGCATTGGGTGTCTCCCTCAAATACACTCTGCAGTTGATTAAAACCAATGACGTTAAATCAGATAAGCTAACCTTGATTAAACTCAATGAATATTTATGGTTAAAATGCTGTTGCCCTTACCCTCTTTCTATATTCTAGTCCAACTCCTTGTCCTGATCTGTGGTTTGAAATCTAACGTAAAAGGGCCATGGGACTTTTTCTACTCAGTTTTGACAAGGCAAGAATGCTACCATGTTCATGTGGATCCCAGATCAATGCTACATTTTATAAAACTGTCTTTATAAAACAATAGAGCACTGCTTATACAGGTATAATTATAATTATTATATTATTATCTATTGTCTCTTGTTAAACCCCTACAAGAAGGGTCAAAACGGAATGCATCATGCTTAACTTAAGATGCTACTATTTTGTTTCCCTTGCTGAATGCTGATAGATATGTGAGTGTGTGCACATGTACACATACATAATATAGCCTGCTTACACACACACACACGCACACACACACACACGCACACACACACACAATCCATCTCCGGGGTGCGTTCGCACTCACCATCCCTGTGCATGTGGATATTGCCACAGAGGAGTTGACCCTTGACCTCAGCAACCCCTGGTAGAAGCAGAGGTCGTCCTGCTGGTAGGCCCTGAGGCTTCTGGTGCCGGTCTTTCCCAGGATCTGGACGGTGAAGCCAGGTGCGATCAGGGTCTGTGTGGCCTCCCTCAGCTCCATGTGGAAGTCCTGGCCCAAGCCACTGAGCCGGAAGTGGACTTGGTCAGGCTGCAGAGACCTTCGTCGACGTCTGCGCTGCTGGTGAGACACCTCGTGAGAGATGTACTGGCCTCGGTGGTCCACCTCATATGGAGACACGATCTCATATTCTGGCAACAGTAGTGAGACAGAGCAAAGACCAAACATTACTGTATTGTATTGGACGCCTGCACATCCAAATATCCTTTATGTAACATACTGGAAGAGAGAGAGAGAGAGAGAGAGAGAGAGAGAGAGAGCAGACAGGCAGACATACAGTACAAACGGTACAAACAGTAAACACACATACACATATTTGTATCCAGTTTATGGCACTGGACACATATCACAAGAACAAAATTACAATGAATAAAAACACATATAGTCTAGCCTCAGAACTACTACTGTACAGATAGCTGCTACTGTAATAGAGTATGTGCAAGGTGATTAAATACGCTATATAAATGTATATAACGTGTATGTATATTTGTAATATAAACTGTAAAATTATTTTACATCAATTAGTAATCACCACTGATGTGATTTTGAGTTAAAGTGATGAATTTTGTAGTTAAATTCAGGATTTAAAATAAGGAAGCAAACAACCATTTCAGTAAAGGTATATGTACCCTGCAATTTGCCCCGAATAATACAAACTAGTGGCAGTGTTGATTGTTTAAAATAGAATCCATATCCTCTCTCTCTCATGTAAATTGCCCTTGACCTGCCTCATATACATTTACTGGCAGGGTCAATAGAGACTTACAAGAAAAGGAAGGATTTAAGACAATTGCCACACAGCCCAATCAGTGAGGAGTGAATCATGTGTGACCTGGTGTTTTTAACCACAGTTTTTACTACAGTTCAGACTGAATAACAGCAGGTTGTAAAAGGCACTGCAGGGAAGACACAGGCCTGGATCTAGAGTTAAATGTATGTTTGCAATGTGGTAAAAAAGAAAAAAAAACTAAGGGGCTTTCATTGGCGGGTCAAGAGCAGAACAGCTAATCTCTTAAAGTCTATATGTTTTACCACATAAAAATAAAACATTGGCGACCACTTATCATGCTCACATTTTGATTTAGCTGATGTCTGTAGATGCAATACATTATATAAAAAAAAAACATAAAAAGGTAAACATGGCCACCACTTGTTATGCTTGCCTTTTGATAAAACTGATGCATTTTGACGTGCTGATAAGGTTTGGTGGCTATACCTCCACACTTAACTTCCCAATGGTGATACTATTATGCCTGCACAATATACATTTTAACCTTATCTTTTTAACACATGAATCACTGCCAAGCAAACAAACAAAAAAAACAGCCTTGATGGAGATTTTGTAACAGCATTGTATTGCATGGGAAAACTATTCACATTAGCATCATAGCCTGATAGTTCTCAGCAATTTGGCATATACAGTCAGCAAAAGCTGGTCCATGTACATTATTGCACCACCATTGGTGAGCCCAAACAATAGGTATATTTAGCAGAGACATAGACAGACAGTGACACATACATGCAGAGGACAGACAATGTGTCAGGCGTGTAAACGCCTGTGATTTGAGCATGGATGCTCTGTGGTTTGTGGTTCGTACATGGTTCTAACTGCTGGTGTCAGCCCCCCTCCCAAGGGCCAGAAGATGTTTATGGAGGGTGGCAAGAGGCAATTCTAATATTTTGAAACTCAATAAAAAGTTATTCAACGAGTTCTTCACCACATTTTCTGGTTACGTGTGTTTGAGCACATTCATGCATCAAAGTGGCCAAGGGGAGAGAGAGACTGATTGTCAACGTTTAGGGGAGCTTGGGTCAAAAACGCTTCTGATCCATTGATATTTTTTCTATATATATTTATTTTTATTGTTATCAGATACACATATTGGCCAGGACCACACCAAAGAACACGGCCTTCCGGTCTCATGCATTTTAAAATAGAGAACCCACTTATATGTGAAGCCAAAAGTATCTTCTCTTACCTATCTTATCTCTACCTCATACAACACAAGCACACACCTATGACCCTCAGTGCTGTTGCAGCTGTAATGACACACACACACACACACACACACACACACACACACATGCATACACGCATACACGCACACATGCACAATGGACAGACAGTGTTTGGTTTGTTGGTTCAGTCAACTTTAGAAGACCCTGAGTGCCATTAGTACTGATGGGGGAGTAACATGTCAGCAATTAATTCTAACTTTGGAAGGAGGTTGAAGGTGAAAAGGTCAATGGTTTCCTCGTGCATTCACTCTACATTGGTAAGGAAAACGTAGTGAATACTTTGTATTAATAATAAAGTATAGGGGAAGTTGACAATAGCCATACTTGCATCTGTGTAAGCTATGAGTATGTAAAGGGACATTCAGGACACATTTCAGCAGGACATAATTTTCCCATCTGCGGCAATCTTTTGTGACAAAAAACAATTCAGTTTAGAGTTTCATCAATCTTTGTTTCCATTACAATCTGGAATCTCCACAGCAGATATTGCCAGAAGTCTAAAATCATTAAGTCACAGTTGGGAGAGATGAGAAAATTTGTTCCAGGTCTATTTTATTAAAATTTCTCCT
>JAODUK010068942.1:0-16706 GCA_027564635.1 Typhlichthys eigenmanni
CACACAGCCATTAATGTCTAAACCGCTGGCAACAAAAGTGAGTACACCCCTAAGTGAAAATGTCCAAACTGGGCCCATAGTGTCAATATTTTTTGTGGCCACCATCATTTTCCAGCACTGCCTTAACCCTATTGGGCATGGAGTTCACCAGAGCTTCACAGGTTCCTTTCATTGGATAACGTCATTTCTCCAGCCAGGTCTACTGAGCTGCATCTGTAATGTGCCACATTCGATATTCCGGGGAGCTCATTGAGTGTTAGCTACAGTATAATGACTCTTTCACATCTACCCTCAGTGCAGCAGCTCTCTGCAGACCATAAGGTTTGCTGCTGACTTAATTTAGGCGATTATATGGCGGTGAGGAATTCTCTCTTTGACTGCTGACATCGTCTCTGAATTTTCTGAACACGCAGAGCATTTGCAACATTGCAGTATGTGCCATTATTTAATGCTGCTGCTCAGTATTCACGTCGAACAAGTGCATGTGTTGTGTGACTGAGCTTTAAGGTGGGCTTAGTGATTCCAATCCAATACACTGTCAAATTCTGTGACTATATCTACATCTGTAACTGTGGTACGCTGAAAACGAATGAGGCATTCCTACAGTAAATGGGAGCGTAAACGGAGGCAGTCCAACCAGACAATATTCCAGCCATGGCAATGTGGAGGTGAGGAGCACAGACGTGTATTTGTCTGGATGTTGAGTTAATTAATCGTTAAACTACACCTTTAAAATGTACCTGCACCCCAGCTCTGAGCCTGACTCCACATTTAAAGTGTAACTGCACCCCAGCTCTGAGCCTGACTCCACCTTTAAAGTGTACCTACACCCAGCTCTGAGCCTGATGCCTCCCACTGCACAACTTGCAAAAAAAATGCTAAAACGTATTTAAAGACCCCATTAACGTTAACATTTGAATTAGATAATGCACAAGTGGACGAGGAGTACTGCTGGAAACTAGCCAAGTCCAGGGTGAGTTTTATCAGATATGACATGTAGAGCCATTTTCGGACCATAAAATCCAATTTTTTTATTTTTATTATAATAAACAATTATATTATTAAAGATGGATTTGTGTGTCTGCAAGACACCTGTTTTCATGCTTGGTTTGACGGCCTATGTGCTTCCTCTAACCTTCCCTTTTCCTTCTTCTAATGCGTTCCTACCTCTCTCCAGCCCCCTGCTTCCCATCTTGTCAAATGTTCATATTGGACTGGTACAACAACCGTAATTCCAAGCTACCGAGGAGGCAATCTTTTTGGCCACCTCTTCGATTTCTATTACTGTATGTCATTAGCTTCCTGAGCCACACATCTACATTTCTTTTGGTCTAAATCAAACACAACTAAGCCAAACAGCCAACGGATGCATCTCTCCACAAAATAAACAGAATATTGCATGCTTCCTGCAACATTTTCAATAATGCGCAACGTGATATTGCAATAACGATACGGAGTCAATATTTTGTCCACCCCTACTACAAACGAATGCTCGTATCCTCTGCTGTAGTAATTCTGTCTGTTGTTTTGCCTTGCATTTTAACTGCTAACCGCTCCTATCGCATGGATGGTCTTAAAGCTGACCCTCAAATGCAGAAGCTTGTACCATTAATTGTGTTTAATGAAACTACAATATTACAGGAAGACATATCCCATTTTAAATGTCTTTATTTCAACTGTGGTTGTATTTTATGGTTATTTTTTTACATTGGATAGTATTTTTGTTGCATTTTGATTTCATCATGGGTTGTGTTTGTTTTATTGATGCCTATCTTGACCAGGACACATGTTAAAGAGATGTTTAATCTCAGTGAGTACATTTACCCGATTATATAAGACTTTCTCTCTCTCTCTCCCCCCCCCCTCCCTCCCTCCAGTCTCCTGGGCAGTGTTGATCCCCCGTCTAGACCTGGTCATCTCCCTGGTGGGTGCAGTCAGCAGCAGTGCCCTGGCCCTCATCTTTCCCCCGCTGCTGGAGCTGATAACCTTCCCCGACCGCCAGCTCCTGCCGGCGCTGCTGCTCAAGGACGTGCTCATCGCCTCCGTGGGCTTTGTGGGCTTCCTGGCCGGCACCTACGTCACGGTGGCGGAGCTCCTGTGGCCCACGAGGGCGGCCACCGCCGCAGGGGAGCCCGGCATCCAGGACGCTCTGCCCTTGGCCCTCAACGGGACAGCCGAGGCGGCGCTGGGCTTCAGCGACTGGGCCGGAAACTGGACCGTCTTTGGCTGAATTCCAGTTTTCCCACCAGAATGGAATTTAGCAAGGAGGGTGCACTTCTGCATTAGATGTTTGTAAATGGTGTTCTGGGGGCGGTGGGGGGGGGGGGGATTTTTACCCTTTTTGTAGACCAGAGCAACTTTGTGTTCCGGTCAGTGGGAAGGTCACCGGATTTCACCATGCTATTGCCAATTTTTTATCTCCGGGGGCGTTAATGGGTATTTTGAGTATATTACATTAATGCTTGAGTACCTGCGATCAATCTGAGGCCACAACAGTATTTCTGCAGCAAACGTTTTGTGGTAAATTGACTTTGTTTCAGGACATGCATGATAGTTGTATCTGTCTGGGCGCTGCCTACGTCAGCCTCCAACCCAAACTTCCGTTGGTGACACGCCCACTTAAGAGACCAGAAGCGTTCCATGTGTGTTTCCATTGAAATGCAATACAGTGCTCCATCCATCCATCCATCCATCCATCCATCTTCTCTCGCTTACCCGGAGTCGGGTCACGGGGACAGCAGCTCAAACAAGGGACCCCAAACTTCTCTTTTCCGAGCCACATTAGCAAGCTCTGACTGGGGGATCCCGAGACGGTCCCAGGCCAGTGTGGAGATATAATCTCTCCACCTAGTCCTGGGTCTTTCCTGAGGCCTCCTCCCAGCTGGACGTGCCTGGAACACTTCCCAAGGGAGGCGCCCAGGGGGCATCCTTACTAGATGCTTGTACCACCTCAACTGGCTCCTTTCGACGCAAAGGAGCAGTGGCTCTACTCCGAGTTCCTCACGGATAGCTGAGCTTCTCACCCTATCTCTAAGGGAGAAGCCAGCCACCCTTCTGAGAAAACCGATTTTGGAGCACATTACAGAGCTCCATATTTGTCACTTGATGGACTGGGCCTATTGGGAACAGGTTCTGCTACCGAAAAGACATCACAGAAATAATAACAAACACAAGATTGCTTTACATCGCTCACGTCAACACAGCAGGGCCTTAACAAGCCATTATGCTTACATCCCTTGCAGTGATCAGAGCAGTATCGTGGTAAAATGTTTTAAGCCCCCCCCTATCTAATCAAGTCCAACAATGTGGATGTCTGATATGGCAGAAACACATGAATTATGACTCTTATTCCTCTCTTGTGTTTCTTCTTGTATTGCTATGCCCTTGGGGAATGCAATTCACATGCTGCTTAAGTCAAGTGGTCAAGTGACTATTCCCTTTAGGAATATGTGTCTGTATCCGGCCATTCTTATAAAGGGACACTCCGTGACTGGATTTAACAACCCCGGTACTTTTACAAGCATTATGTGCATGAAAGTATGGCACATTGTGATTTCACGAGTTTCAAAGCAAAACTTTTTTATGTGATGCTGATTTCAAACCTGGGCAGTTTCCTGGAACAAATCGAAGTGTGTAACTTTAGACTATATTTTTTTTAGTTTGCAGATTGGGAGAAGTTGGGTTGCGAATTGTTTGTGGTCAGTTGTATCCATTCACAGTAACAAATGGCAGTTAAATGTAGTTCTAGAATGCAATAGCTCTGATAAGTTTGCTATGTTAAAGTGTTTGAAACCAAAACCACACAGTTTATGTAAAGTCCATAGCAATTATAGTATTGTCCTGTTAATGTGCAAGTCCAAACCAGGCAAGAGATTCATACTCAAACACAATCCTGATTGCTTGTCCAATTCATCTGCAGCAAGTTCCAGGCCTTTGTTAAATTGACGTGCAAAGATATGTTAAACTGCAGTAGGAGAGAAATTATTCATCAGCCTTTTCTATCATGTGTTTTTTTAGTGTTCACTTGCTTTTTTCCCTGCAGTTTGTTCTGTAGATCAGTATTAAAGATTAAAGGCTTTCTCATTCGTCAAGGAGATTAGTTGGACATCATCAATAACAACATCGGTGTCGTACACAAGGCCGCACAACACCATGTCAATTGAGCACTATACTGTATAGTAGAAACATGACTACGCTCATCTTGCCAACTGCCACTAAAGAGATTCAATAAACAGTAGGCTAGTTTTACCCACGTCCATATTCAGAATAACCTTTATCAAATATTTACACTGCAAAACATTGCATCTGACAACCTGGTAGCAAACTCGCCACAATCTTACCACGCATATTCGCAATTTGGCTCCATGGCTTCTCGTGGAAAACCACAAACTGTCAATGTAACAATTAACTGTAAAATGGCTAATTTACTAAAAGTAACTTTGCGTTTTGTGTTTTATTTGACAAATTATGTAATTCCATCAGACCCTAATATTTAAGTATTTATGTATCAAATGTTATTACTACCAGAAGGTTCATTCACATTTAGAGATGACAACCAAATTGAATCCATTCAATGTTGTTTATATATGCTTGCATTACATTTTACTGTATTGTCAGTGCTTTATGCTGTGTTCTGCAGTGATTTCCAAGGGGAACTTAGCGATACAATCATATCGCTAATACTGACTTAGTAATTCGGAACGTTTAGTGTGATGTCTTAAGATATGTCTATGTATTCTCTATTTAAATATGTAAAATCAAGGTTCAATAAAAAAATGTTATTTTATAATAGTTCAGTGTCTACTGGTGTACAGAGATTATTTCTATGGATTGTTGGAACACTCCATCTGCAGACAGTTTAGAAGAGAAGTGTTCAACACGTAACAATTTGATCCAGTCCTCTGATTTAAAAGAATTGAGCCGAGAGCAATATTCAGGCAGAGCCAGATTACCACTCTTAATGTGTCACCTGAATTGCCCTTGTGGTTAAAACCAGCATTACAAAAACCGTCTCAAGGTCAAAGCATAGGCCATACTTGGGACATCTTCTCTTAGCATGGTTATGCATGTCTATCCCAGAATGCCACAGTGTAAGCACACATCGCACGTCTCCCCTGGATACAACTGGCGTAATATTATTGAACAGGGTCCGACCACGAGGGAAATCACTTTGGCTGTGAGAACTCCCAGTCCCTCCTCACCCCATTTCCCACCTTCGTGTCTGACAGCTTGCCTCATTTTCAACACGTTCTATCTGTCTGACCACTCTGTCAGAATGTCTCTCTCACTCTTCTCTGTCTAGTGCTTGTTTGCTCTTTGTCCTTTACAAAGTGTTCATCCCTCGTGTGCTCCAGGGACACGCACGGGGTGTGTTCAGTAGACTGAATGTTTGCTATGTTAAGTAAACATTTTTCCTCAAACATTTGCAATGTTCTTGAACTAATTACAAAGACTTTTGCTGCAGAGTTTTATGGCTATGTTGCTCAATGACCCAACATATATATTAAGAGTATATGTCATCATCACTATTAAATACCAGTAGCAAATGCCACATTCATCACCAGCTACTTTGACCTGAAATGAATGCAATCTCATTCTGAAATGAAATGCATGCAATAAAAAAAACTATTGTTAACATACAGTATGTCCTAACAAATACTCTAGAAGAGGTTGCTCGAGTGCCAAAGAAGTATCTACTGTAGACCATACCTAACATAACTAACATAGCTGAAAGAATCTACAGCTGAAGACCATAACATTGTTCACCCCACACCCCAACTGCTCCCTGTTATGTAACCTAACGTTCATATTGAATGTAAGGTAAACACTTTTCTGAACGCAGCCATGTAGTCACTTAACGTAGGTGTGTGTGTGGCTAACGTAGCTCAGTATATGTCTGGAGAAGATAAAGCAACTTTAAATCCTTTTCAGGGAATACATTGATATCGTTGACCTCTTGGGCTAAAATAATCAGGGAATATTACGTGTGGTGAATTGTACAGAATGTTGCTGAGCTCCAAATCCTTTTGCCAGACTATGGTACCATATATATCTGTACGTTTACATTCCTTTCTCTACTTGTGCATATGTATGTACCATAAGTACACTGTAAAAAGAAATTACTGTACAAAATCTTCACATGAAAAGTCAACCTGCTATATATTGCACACGCAGAACTCAAGGTTATCTTGCCCCAGCAGTTGATGTTGTGACATGCAATGTTCACAAAAAGTGTCACACCCTGATTGCCCTAATTCAGGCCTGGGCAAAGCGAGGCCCCGGGGCCGGATGCGGCCATTTGAGACGTTCTACCAGGCCCGCCCGGTACATCAAACATTTGAAAAATAATACAACATAATATTACTTGAGGAGCTCTGCAGAATGGTACTTTATTTATTCTGCCAAATGCCATAAATGTAAATGTATTTACTGCTGCATAAAAAAATAGCATTGAGTTAACTGTTTTGATTATGAAAATGGTGCATAGGAATACCCTAAATATGCATAAATATGAAAGTTAACAAAGTTAGCGGTTTTGTTTTCTACTTTTAAGTATTTTAGCATGTTGGTTAACAAAGTTGTGGCCCGCGAAGTTCTCTGACATTTTCAATGTGGCCCTCAAGTAAAAATAATTGCCCACCCCTGCCCTAATTATTCCGACCTGCCTTGTGCTTTAGCTGCTTTTCCCCCTAGTTATTCCCTGTGCATATAACCCAGTGTTTGTCTCGTCTACCTCACAGCCTGGCCTACCAGCGTGCTACCTGCGTTCGCGTGTTGGTGAAATATAGTCACGCTCCATTGGGAAGTGGGAGTAGGTTTGAAAACTGTTTGAAACTTTGTTTAACTAATCGGCCTTCCTACAACTGTTTTGATCTCATCTAGCTCTACCATCATTTAGAAACACTCTTTACACCAACGTCATCTCACTCATCCACCCTGATTGGTCCGCCAGCTGATAAAATGCTGGTGCAAACAGGGTTTCCAGACTATAATCTCAGCTAATTAAATTGATCTGAGAGCGATAGGCGGGTGGAGCCAGGCTAGCTCAAGCCTGCCTGTTATTTTGTATCTTCAACCTGAACCTATAACCTTTCTCAATATTCAGCCTGACCCTGTTCTGCATTGGTCTGCCCCCTTTGGAGCATTACAGGTCTAAGAACACAGCTTGTCTCATTGCTTGTTGCAGTTGGGTTTGGGGATGGGTAGAGCGGGATGTGACCTCATCAGGTGTGGGAGGGGCATATACTCAAGTTTCAAACATAGTTTGGGACACTACTTTATTTGTGTCTGGAATTTCCCGTTTGAAAGAATAATACAGCCTACTGCCCAAATGTGCAGCAATATTATTCATCTTCAGTCTGAGATTGACACTGGGAGCGTAAACTAAACTGACTGTCAAATAGTTACATATGAGCTTGTTTATAATGACATACAGTATTTAATTTACATGGATGTGGATCCAACAATAATCCAACAACTACCATAACCTGATTATTTATAGTAGCTGGTAGATTGTGTGCACATGCCCGACTATAATGTGTCTGGAGAGAGTATCGCTTTCTGCCCTCTATGGTTCTCCATCCATAATGAGGCTCAATAGGGAAGTCTGTCAGGTATTTCTCTTTTTTTCTTCAGGAAACTAAACCATGATTCTCACTTGAGTCTGACTGTACTTGATAAGTTATCAGATATGTTTCTCCTAAAATCCCTACAGGCCAAAACAAAAACAAAAAACAAAAAAAGATGAAAAAATAAGAAATCTAATTTGTTCAGTTAGAAAAATCTGTCTCTGAGCTGTTTTCTGATAAGGCAAAATGAAAAAGATACACCTTTAAACCAACACTAGCTAGTTACCTCTGTTTATTCATCTTGACAGACTTTGTCCCGTTATGGTAGAAGAATGGAGAAAACAAATGAATGTTGTTGAAACGGTAAGCACACCCTCTCGGGCTTAATTACAGCATCATAATCATAAACTTTTTTTACAGGAAGTTATTGTGATTAAACATTATTATAATAATTGTAATCCTGTTCTGCTCTTATGTATTAGGCACTTTTTTGGATGATTTAATTATATATTAATTAATAATAAATAATTTTATTTAGTACATCTTTCAAAAAAACTCAAGGACATTTTACATTGCAAATAAGCAAATACAAAGATATGAAGCATTTGGCTATGACATACAGTATATATATAAAACACGCTGGAATGAGTTGACGCCACAGAGAATCCACCATCCACGCATTAGTGTGATTCTCTCTCTCTCTCTCTCTCTCTCTCTCTCTCTCTCTCTCTCTCTCTCTGTGTGTGGCATTGTCTGAATACCCCTACTTGAATTACCTTGCTCATGCCTTGGGATGTAACAATTCCCACCCTCCGCCACCAGGATGGGTGGCTAAATGCAATGATGTTGAAGCTATGCATTCCAAGTCAAGCGTTCAAAATGGTTCTAAATGGTGGTAGAGCTAGACAAAGCGATACAAACAGTTGTAGCAACGCTGGTTGATTAAAGGCTGTCGAATAGTTTTCTAAAATAACTAGAAGTCTACGCCCAGTAGGACGCAGTGACTGTTTACATTCCCCAGTGCAGTGTGTCCAGACCAATACTAAAGTATTTTGATACAACATATGAAGCCATTTTCAAAAACCTACCAAAATAGTATTTTGTATTTTAAATACGTATTTCAAATACAGTACATGTATCATAAATACTGCCCATCCCTGGATGAATGGACACATTATCAGGACATTTCATAATAACACTTTAAGATCTCATAACTTATTGGGTTGGAGCTGGTCTTTGCCATAGGTCACGCTAAGCCTTATATTCTACCACACTAGCATTAGCCCTAAATGCACCTCTGCCATGTGCTTTAGACCGTGTCTTCAAGCAAAAGCACAGATGCTGTGAGCATCCACTAAACCCATCTTCTTCAGCTCGGATGTAGTTTTAAAAAGACCACATATCTGGCGAACACACCAGGGTCTCGTAGGGGATCATTGTCTCTACGTAGAGCTCACTGTGGGCTCAGGCACGTCTTTTTGATATCTCCCACCGAGCCGTTTGCTGGCAGCGCCCCAGGAGAGCCATCATATGAGCTCGTGAGACCCCTGTCTTCAACCTCCCGTTACCCGACATGATTTTAACACTCTCTTTGACAAGCAGCCATCTAGAGCTTCCTTAAGGACTATGCCAGTTCCAGACGGTGCTTGTGTTTATCTCTACCTGGAAAAGCCCACTCTTTTGTGTGAGGAGTCACATTTGACAGTATTCCAACTGATTCCAACCAGGAATCAGTTGGAAGGTTTTCGAATAGCTATTTAATTAAACTATATATGTAAATAGATCCTCTTCTTGCAGAAGATGCAATATTACAGATAATACGATAAAATAAAGGCATAATTGTCTACATTATGCTTTATAAAGTATTGTCTTTGACTCTTACCTTTTTAAAATATTTAGACATGTAGACATATCCGTCTACATGTCTAACGTATCTTAGAGGGTGTATTGGTACAGTATTTATTGCAGAAGCCACAGTTGCAGAGGTAAGCCTCTGCGTTTGTTAGTCGCTTACACAACTCCAGGTTAAATAATAAGCAGTACATTCTTATGTGTGTGTGAAAATTAATACAAGACCAAAGGGAAAATAATATACTGTAACAACTGCAAGCAGATGGGAAAAGTGACATTTCTGTTCTGTATCATATTTCTCCACGTACTAACTATGACCCTTTCTAGCCCTCTCTCTCTTTCATTCTCTCTCTCTTTCTCTCACCCCTCTCTTTCATACGCACACGCACACACACACGCACACACGCACACACACCTAGCTTTCCCAGGGGAGCTCGAGGCTGGTCCATTGACTGACTAGAAGCCAGTTTCGGTCTGATATGCACCACAGCCAGACTGCTAAACTCTCTAAGGGCCATCTCTGCTGTACAGCACAACTCAGTAGACAAGTGTCAGCAAGCTGCAGCCAAAGGACAGTTTTACATACGATACCTGCTTTTCAAAGTGCTGTAGACCTAACCAGTCTTTTACGATATATCGACCTAACAGAGGGTCAATTACAGCTGAGGAGTGAAGAGACAATAGTGTGTGGAATTAAATGTTTAGTTTTTTTTACTTACAATTGGTTACATGTTTTTCTCTATATTGTGTTCACATTTTTAAAAGTTTACACATTCTTCCACATAGTCTGCTGTGATTTTCCATTGCTTTGGTGCAAAATACATTTGGTGGCTGCATCTTTCAAAATTCTTGAAATACATGTTTCATTGAAACTCAAACTCCACCTAAACTATACAGTATATACATTACTGTATATTATATACAGATGTTGCAGGGTTGTATTGTGGTAATGTACAGTATAAGTAAACAATAATTTAACATTTACTTACATATACATACTGTACTGATATATATGAAAAACATTAAAATATTAGCTAAATTGAGACAATCACACAGGAAGCACTGTACTGCCTTTATTTGTAGCGTATTCTGCAAAAAAGAGCAGTTTGGAGCGTTTAAAAAATATATATATATATATCCTCTAGCACTGTGTGTGTGTGTGTGTGTATGTAGAACTGGCTTAGCCAGCTAGCTAGCTCTGCTAAAACTTTTATAGTTTATTATAGTTTATAGTTTCACGTTACAAGCAAACAAAACAAAAAACAAACAAAAAAATTAGATCCAGCAAATCTCTTAGTTAAACTAATATTGTGTTAGTGAAACAGTTTTAGATTAGATATTTATTAAACATAGCTAATATACACCTACTGGGATCAAGCGACAGCCTCTACTCGTGAATGCGGTGTTCTAGTAACTAAACACTTTTCACATCATTCGATTGGATAACAGATGACGTCGGGCGCATTTCTGCTCAGAGTTGAAATGTTTTCAACTCGAGGCGCTCAGAGCGCTTCTTTTATAATGCATGGCACAGCCATTGTCTTAAAAGCGAGGCGTCTCTCAGTGTATAAAGAGCGTCCTGTGTGATCGGGGCCTAAGACCGGTATGTTTGAATGAAATATCAGATCCCTGATGCCCAGATGATTTTAGATGTGCTGTCACTGCCTATTACGGGCAATACGATCAGATTACAGGCCTAATGACATCAGTGTGATCCTCTGCCATACATCCACTTGAATGTCAATGGTGCTCATCTAACAGAACAATACACTTCTCTGTACAAAGCAGACCATTGATGATGGTTCAAAGCTCCTCACCAAGCGTCGAGGTGTCCTTGAGCAAGGCACCTAACCTTAACTGCTCCAGGTGGTCAGGTGGCCATTGTGTCGAATGTGTGAGGCTAAACGGTACACCGCTTTGATTGGCTGGAAGGTTTGAAAAGCGCTATATAAATGCAGTCCATTTACCATATATATTGGGAATTAGGGAGTAGTTCCAGTTAAGCAAAGATTGTGAACATTTATTGCACCACCTTTCATTAGCTTAGCTAATGCTCATTAGCTAAGCGTTGTTAACATTCTCTCTGCACACTGTTATCAGCACAAAAGGTCCTCCGGCGGCCTACTGGGAATACTGGAATGTGTGTGAAAGAGAGAGAGAGAGAAATAGTGTGATGGTGTGTGAGAGTGATGGTGTGATAGAGAGAAAGAGAGACAGAGAGCAAAAACAAGCTGAAACGAGGAAAGGCGATGATGATAACATGAGAGAAGGGAGGAGAGCAGAGGATGGAACATGACTGTATGGAACGTGAGAGTATTTATAGATCTCTCTCTCTGTGCTAAATTTGGACATCAGCAGGTTTTCAAAAAAAAAAAAACGTTTTTCAGACACGCGACCGCAGCCTTCCAGGCGGAAAATAGGGGGCGTCAATAATTTCACTTGTGTCACGGTTTGCTCTGAAAAATCCTGGGACATAATGTTGCATATACAGTATATTAGTTATGAGCTTATGCTTAAAACAAGCAAATTTGGCGTCCAGTGCAGTAAGTGAAATTCACTTGATAAGATTTCTTAAACTGAGTGCACATTTTCTTAAATTACGTCACTAGATAAGCCATTTATATTAGAAACAAGACCAACTAGATTTTAAATCTAAAAACAATATTATCACACTTAGATATAGAATAAGAATGTATATAGATATATATTCTTCTTACTTTATTTTCTGTGTTACACAATACCGTCTCTGCGATGCACATAATGTCTTGAATAATAGGCTACACTACATCGATGCCGGTACTGATTAATGCGGTAACAATATCCCAGGACATGTAAAGCCATATTTTTCCATCACAATACACACCTCTGAAAATTTACTGAGATACAGTTAGCATGCCAAGCTCAAAGCTGTAGACTACTGGTACAATATGCATATGCAACATTGTCTCTCAAAGTGCAATGGTGTTTAACAGGTGTGTGAGTGAGATGCTAATATGCACTTGACATAAAATTGTCATGTAAAAGACAGGTTTTGCAATAAATAGCAGAACATATTTGTCTACACATAACAAAATAGAGTAGCTGCTGTTTACTTTCATTACTTCCTGTGTGGAGGCAAGCAAGCCCCTTAAGGATTATGATTATTAAGCCTACTGTACATTTCTTCCAGTGTATGTGAGAGATAATTAAATGTACTGTATTGGACTGTGTGTGCATTCAAATAAAAAGGGTGGTGGATATGTTGATAATATAATGATAATACCTACTGCTTCCCCACAATTAATTACGGAGGAAGGCCATGAGGTCAGGGACACAAGGGGATGAATATGGGAAAAGGGAAAACGTATTCATTATGGAGTAGTAACCTTAGCGGGGTTCTCTGTATGTATATTTAGAATAGGTGTATAGGTGTCTAGATGATACAGACTTTCCAGATTGTATGTTATGTGAAGCATTCACATTCAGCATTCACTGGATGAATATAATTGATTACAGATTTAGATTATTTTCTTTGCAGTAGCCGTAAAAGCATTGAACGCCTTGCTCCGATACTTAGGCTTCAGAGAGACAGAAGGTAAACATGATGACAGCGTCTCCAATCCATACAAAATGAACATGAGCAACGTCGCACGTGTCTGTGTATGTGTTGTCAACTGTGGAACGACTCAGCTTGATGGCGTGAGCTTATTAAAGCAAGAAAGATACCAACACATTGTCAAGGCTGCTGACCCAAAGCCAAACACTAAGCTACACCGAGCTCCGTTGTTGTGATGGGTCCACTAGACTATTATCATCGCATCAATCATGTGTGTCATTGGAGCTTCTGGACTAATCAGTAACTCAAAGAATGTCTGGAAAGAATGGGCTGGTGGCCGTTAACATTTCCAAGCAATGTTTTTCCAAACTCACAACATCAAACCATAGCCTTGTTTGTAACAAGTAAATGAAAATGACCCAAGAAGATAACAGAATCATTTTTTTAATTTCTTTTTTTTGTATCGCCCATTCAAGTTATCCATCACTGTCACAATGTTGTTGTGGTGAAGGCTTACAAGGATGTTGTTTCAGGAAATTAAATGTGGACAGCAGGGTCAAGTTGCCATCCACTGCCATCCAGAATGCATGCAGTGAAGTGTTCCGTCTTAAAGGTATAGTCAGATATTGCAAGTAAAATGTAAGTTAATTAACTTTTTGTCAAATTCAACAAATATCTCCTCGCATTTCGATAGCTTAACGTTCTTTGTGCATGTTGAAAAAAAATGCGATACCTGTACACAGCCCTGGCTTCGTAAATAGTAAAAGATAACACGTCTCCGCTCATATCAACAAAGCCGCAGCACTACGCTTTGCTTAAAAAAGCATTTCAATGTGTGTATAAAAACACATTTATATTTGGACCTTTGGATACAGTATTCACTTTGAATTGCACATTCTCTGCTATTTGTTTCAAATGGATACAAAATAATTACTTGAAACTGACCATGCATCAGATTAAGTTTAAATCAATAATACAACAAATTACTGTCAGTACCTAATTCCCTGTAACCACAACAGGGTTGTTAAACTGTATCAGTGCTAGCCAAACTGCAAGTACTGTAAGACGTCAACATTAGAATAAAAAAATAAAAATCCCTTTTAATCTTTAATTCAGTAACCGTATTATTTTCACACTTTATACATCTCCTTGTTCCGCTGCACTACTGTAGTTTCACCTATGCTGTTCCTTTTACATTAAATATTTACTCTTACAATATGAAATCCTGGAATCATGCTCTCTCTCTTCTGCTCAAAACAATGATCCTCTCTAGGTATACGATTTAGAACTATAGTGTAATTTGTTAGAAATACCAGACATCTGTCAGCTGTCAATGGAAAAACATCTTCATATAGCAACATAAGTCTTGCATGATTCCAACAACCTGTGAAAAGTATTTTATAGGCTATTTTAATAATAGGCTATTTTAAATGTGTAGCATGTTACTTATATGAAAGTAAACCAATTTAGGCAACAGAAGTACGGCATATCTAATATCAAAGACACGCTGTGTATTTATTAGACAAGGTGCCTTTCTATAAAAAACTTTTGGCTCTATTAGAGACAGCTGTTGGCTGGTGAATCTCTCTCTCTCTCTCTCTCTCTCTCTCTCTCTCTCTCTCTCTCTCTCAGCAGCACAACATTGAATACCTAAATCATTTTAAGTGTTCAGTGTTGTTGTTTTACGAATGACTTCCTCTATGGATCAGAGACGTGGTAAAGTTCACCCGATGTGGTAGCAGGCAATGCCAAAGGACACCAGGGCTGCTCTGCCATTTATGGGTCTCCACAGTACCGGGTGAACATCTAGGGAAGGGCTTCAAATTAAATTGTTTCTATTCTATTAGATCAGATGATTAATGTGTTTAGAGTCATGACTGACCTGTTAAATTTCATGCCTTCTCACAATCTCTCTGTCATGTATTTTCCCTACATACATACCACAGATGTGTGGAAGATCATCAAGACAACACCTTGAATAGACCTGCTTTTAATTCCCTCCCTTTCAAAAACAGGGAGGTTGACATTGATGTCCACTAATAGAGTATTTTCTCTGGGTAACAACCACATGTTAAAGATGAATGTGGGTTAGCAATTTAAATATGCTTCTGTCAAACTCAGCCAACATCTCCTCGTGTGCTAACTGTTACTTAGACAGCTCTGGCTCTCTACATGGGAAAACAAAAGGTGGTTTGGACTGCTAGCATGGCTCTGCCCAACTATAATTGCTCTTAGCTATATGTTTTTTGCTGAGATTATAGTCTGGAAACCCTGTTTGCATTAGCGTTTTCACAGTGAATGGTGGTAGAGCTAGATGAGGTGATCAACATGTGCAGCACCACCGACTGGTTAAACGCTGTCCAATAGTTTCAAAATAAACCAGAGGTCTACGCCCAGTAGGAGGCAACGACTGTTACCATTCCCTATGGAGCCTGGCCAGACCATATTCACAAAGTGAATCCGCCATCATCAGATGACCTCCCTCCAACACCCCCTTGTTTTCATCGTTGTCATGAGGGTAGGGCCTTACATTATTGGGGTTGCTTTAATATCAGCCAAGGGCCAGTGTTGAACATTTATTTTGAAATTGTATTATGTTTAGTTACACCTGCACAAAGCTGTGACAGATGGGCACCGAGTGGACTTGTATTTCTTTATTTTGAAAGAATCTAAGTGATAAGAGCAGTGTCCTATATCCCCCCGTGGCCAATAGGTTTATTCATAATATAGCTTATTTAGCCATACATACACAGAGACGGATTGTCCTGTTGTCTGTTTATCAGTCCCACCTAACAAGCATAGTCTGTAGTTGTTTGGTGAATATACATGCAGGGTCTGTATATCTGAGGCTATACAGCACCCTCGTATGACCCAGGGACAGGTTTATAATGAAATTTAGTCCATCACCCAGATTGCAGCCAATGCTGATGCTAAAATGCATAAACTCTTTGAGTAACCTCCAGCATCCAGCTGTTTATGCCAGTGTTTATAGAGCGGTTTCTGGATGAATATGACTCAAGGGACCGAGATGAGGAAAGAGTTTTGTGTGTGTGGGATAGGGGAATGAATGTCCTTGGCTTTGGGTATGGTGATGTTTTGATGTCCTCTAAAGGGGAAAGTTTCCTGTTAGATCTTCAAAAAAGTGGTCTTTGTTGTGTTTGTTGAAACAAACGATCGAAATGTATCTTTTGATGTTCTGTCAAGTATTTATCAAGTATTGTCAAAAGAGAACATCTTCACATTTAGCATCAGTGTTATTTGTAAATTGGGCACTGTGTCAATGTTTGTTCTGTGTGAATTAAATGTTTGAAATGCTAATGTGTGGGCGTGCTGGGAATTGGTCGGTCCACAGAGATGGGTTACCTTGAGAATCACAAATGGGGGGCTGTTAAAGACTATTGATGTATCGTAGCACAAAACGTATTGCCTCCGAGTCATTGTGCAAGGAACGCACTGAAGTGGATTGCTTTGTGGAGATTTTCCATCATTCCATCTGTTCCATTAATAATTGATACAAAAATAATTGGCCCAAGTAATTCATCTTCCAAATTCAATTAATGTAGTCAACAACAACTCAATAGAATAATGTATTATTTAATTACGACCTCCCTACCTCAAAATATATATATATTTTTTATATATATACCTAAAACTGGGTGTGTTCCTTTGTTAAGGGCCCTACACAAAACACAGTCCATGAATATTTAAAATAAATTTTAGATTTTTTTTTCGAAAATTTCAAATTTCAATAG
>JAODUK010068953.1:0-16704 GCA_027564635.1 Typhlichthys eigenmanni
ACCCATTTCGGCCACTTGTACCCGTGATCTTGTTCTTTCGGTCATGACCCACCCTTCATGACCATAGGTGAGGGTAGAACGAAAATTGTGCGGAAGATCGAGAGCTTTGCCTTCCGGCTCAGCTCTCTTTTCGTCACAACGCTGCTCCGATTCTCCGGCCATCGCTCCATAGTCCCCTCACTCGTGAACAAGACCCCGAGGTACTTAAACTCCTTCACTTTGGGTAAGGACTCATTCCCTACCCGGAGTAGGCACTCCATCTTCTACCCAATGAGTGGGATTTATCAATTTGTACTTATACTTGAGAATTTGCGTACATCTGCATACCTCCGACCACAGCACCATGTGGTAAAAAGTCGAACTGCTAATGAAACACTATCCACCAAATGGAGAAGGGTTTGACATTACTAGAGTAGTACTAAAGTACTACTAAAATGCTAAAAGTACTAGACAGTACTAAAATATGATGTTTATTCTTGTAGTTACTTTCTAGACACTTAGCTACTAATAATTATCTCAGGTTACTACTGAATTCATAAACATGAAACCATTTGATCCTAACTGAGTAATATCCTTTAACAAAGAAAATGTTAAGTTTCCTTTTCAGCTTGCAGAATGTTCCTCGGCAAATATCTCTCTACTTGGCACAAAGCCCCACCCTCCTCTCCAGTGTTTCATTTGCATTTTAAAGTTTTGCCTTGATAGTTTCAGTGTGTCTGAAACAGTCTGAGCTATGTCAAGTATAAATTTCACTCTTTGCATAGAAACTGTCACATCAGATCTGTCACATGTTCCCAATGTTACAAAGAATGCCTGTAGAATTACGATAAGCACAACGTAATATTTAAATCCTTCACCGTTGTTGTTGATGTGATGGGTCTCTGCCTTTTGATGGTCCTGTGGGACCCCATACACCTCCACTCTGACTAGGGGGTCCGCTATAGAGCTCTCCTTCTGGTTTACTTTAGGAAGCTGCTGACCACTGATGACCTGGTTGGTACACACACACACACGGTAATTAGCCAAACAATACAAGTTCAAATAAAGCGCATAGTATCTCTCCCTGTGTGTTTTCGAACATGCAGTGATTTTGTTTGTAACAGTAAAACGCCCATACATACTGGATGCGCAGTTGTGTACCGTTTCACAGGAATTTCATAAATTTCCTAAGTAGCGCAGCGTAAAGCTTGCAACGTTGCGCTGCGTATGCAGTTGTGTCAGGTGAAGGCCTAGGCTACGCACGCGCTGAAAAAATCCAACGCATGCAGTAAAAACGCATGCGTAAACGTGACCTGGCCACAATAAAGGCGGTTTATTTTATTGACGAAAGTTGTACTTTTACTGTGTTAATAATCACATTTCCCCTGGAGCAATGTCATTTTCATCCAGGTTTCCTCAGGTTTTAGCTTACTTTGACCATGGGACCTGGGACCTGCTAGCAGTTCCCATGGCCGATGGATACCAAAATTTTGAGTTGTCACGTAGAATGTTGCATTGTGGTTGCGTAAAAAATATGCAGCATAGGGAAAATACGCATCCAGTATGTAAGGGGCGCAACACACGTCGAGATATAACGTGTGTGTGCGTGTGCGTGCAAAAGTCAAAACAGTGGAGCAAGTTTGAACCTGGACAGAGAAGTTGACTTTTGTGTAGCTCTTGTGCGTCTCTGGACATTCAGGGTTAAACGTTGTTTCTCTGTCCCTCAAGAAGGCAGGCTTGAGGACGTAACCACAGCCTCCGTTCTGTCTGAACAGGCCGTCATTCAGGTCCATCTCCAGGCCAGCCGTCTGGAAGTTTAGAGCCACTGTGGGTGGCATAGAGTACACCTACCGGTAACTGTCATTACTGGATGGGTAGTTAGTGGGTACACTGATGAACTGACTTGTAATAGGTTAGTAGCTACATCAAATAGTCTGACTATGTACGGTATGACATTAACCCCCAAGCCTGGGTTCACACCTATCTGGCAGCCTGCATTCCAATATTCATTTGGGTTGTAGTTGGAGGAGCCTGTCCTCATGCCACTGGGGTAAATTCTGCTCATCTGTCTGGTGTTGTGTTGCACAAACCCTGTTCCTGAGTGGAGATACACACAGACTGGACTGAATGTTTGTTTGATTTTATTTATTTAAAGACTGTTTAGAAATTGATTTACTTGCCATATATGCTAAAGTCTTAATTATCAAAATTTTATACTAAACCATCAATATCTGAAAGTCTTAACTGTAATATTTACTCTTAGCATGCTGCTACAAGCTAATACTTGATCTCCCTCGACTCATCATAAAAGCAGCCCTCGTCCGAGGTACTGAGGTATCAGTTGATTGACGTCTATACTGGCATACTAGTCAATGTGTAGTCAAAAATTCACTTTGGTTATTAAATTACTGCTCTACCTTCTTCCTTAATGAGCTTCTTGGACTTGGACTCAGAAAAGGATGATATCTCGTAGCATTTGCCGTTCAAACGTGCATCCTCAAAACTTTTAAAGTGCACACTCTTGCAGTAAACCACCTGGTTTGATAGCTTCCTGGACATCTGAGACTTGGTTTTCTGGGAATCATGGATACAATACAATGAATGATACAAAACTAAATTCAGTGCTTGCACTACACAAAACATGATGCATGGAAAGATGGCATGATAAAGGAATCTGAACTGAAGGAGGTTATGGGGCTCTCTTTCCATTTGTGTAGTGCCACACATTCACTCATTATCATAAAGCATGATTGTGTGTTTATATGAAGTGTAGGAAATGTTTGAAATGAAAATATTATGGTATAATTAAGAATGCTTCGTTTATATATATAAGGGAGTAGGATTGGGTGAAGGAGTACTCCATAACTCATTTAGGCAAACAGTAGTCAAGAGATTGGAAGGTAGCAATAGATTTGATGAATTAGTTATACATTTGCAAATATGTAACTTATAATTCACTGAATGCCAATGAATTAATGTATCAATTAAAGGAAAAGTAGAAATTAAATCTTTGTAGCATATGTATAATTATCAACCACTCCGTGTATTTATAACATGCATTCATCTTATCAGTGTTTCAATTCTCTAGATTAGACTAAGGCATCGGGGGCCTCATAAATCTATGAGTACATAGACATTTGTGTAAACCATGTCCCGGATGGATATGTCCCGATTGTTTGACTCTTTTCGCCTTTGTTTCATTTGTTTCACCTGTGTTGTTGCCATATTTGACCATCGTTTGTTTTATTTCATTGCCTAGATGTCGAGTCATCTGCCAAATATTACAGGAACTTCTCTAGCATTGTTAAGAATTGTATCTTTGCTTATCCTGTGCCTGTACATCTGCTTATTGTGTTTGTGTGTGTGTGAGACTTTACCTTAGAATGGTGTTCTGCAGAGGTGCTCTCGGCAGAGTTGATCTCGGCAGAGTAGCTCTCGGCGTCTTCCTCTATTTCCTCCTCGTCACTGACCTCACCTATCAGATCGTCATTCACATCTTCCAGACCACCAATCTTCTTGGATTTCAGTAATATCTTCCCCTTCAATTCCTGTAATCAAGGATGTTTATGGCTATCAGAGCATTGTCTTACCATCTCAACCACAAGGTTCTGTAGATGTTGATATAATGCACTGGATTGTGTGAGACAAAATAGTCATTAAACATAAAACACTTTCACACTTTCCAATTTCACACACTTGATTTTGGAACTGTGGCATTATAGGATGCCAGTCTATGTAGGAAAGTATCAGAAACAAATATGTGGAAGATTGGATAACCAAACGAAACATAAACACCACACCTGCCATTTATAATGTGCAGTAACCTATCTGGTTAACCTTTCTTTCTAACCGTTGAATTTGGGCCATTATAGACATGACTGAAACTTGCATTACTAAGAAAACCTTGTTCTGGTGTGAAACCTTCATAGTGCAAAGGCAGCTGACACCCCTATCTACTGCGCTGCCAACTCTGCTCACAGCATTTTCTGGCCCTCTCTCAGGCACATGAACTTCATGACCAGTTGCTTTTCAACCAAAAACCATGAGCTGGAATTCTGCAATGTTTGGTGTTCTGGGAGTTTCTGTAATACTATTTTCTGGTTCTGGTTTCTGGAGTTCTGGTTTTACCCTCCTTGAAGTGGCTACTCAGGTATGATATATGATCGTGTACAACAGAGGTCTTCCATTGATCGTGGCCCAGTGACCACCGTTCTGACTAAGAAGCATTAAAGAAGCAGAAATAAATAGAGATTTCATCAATGGAACTACATTATTAAATGCATGGTCAGAGACCAACTGCAATGCCTTCACAGATCAACAGGGGGCAGAGGGCCACCTATTGAAATCCCATGCTATGTACGGTATACATCAATGAAATACAGTACAGTGGAATACCTCATTGCATTTGTCTGCCAGTAAGTACTCCATATGAAAATGAATTATCTTATAAGTGCCCTGAGTGGATTGCAGTGCAGCTCAATACCAATATAGAGAATACATTTTAAAGCTTAGAAATTATTAATAACACCTAAAATTCCTGCGCTTACCTAGACAGATCATTATCATTAAAGTTTTGTTTCCAGTAGTGTTATTATTAAATCACACTATGCTATAAATGATATAACAGCCACTAAGCTATAAATGATATAACAGCCTTAAAAACATACTGTTGAGGAGCAGACAGTCATTATGTTTTCTAACCTGTGGAGATGGAAGCACGCGAGGGACCTGCCCATTTAGTGGGTCCTGCAGTAGAGTGTCTCCCAGGATGTTGTCAAGATGTCGCGCCATGACATTCTGCTGTTCCACACTGCAGTGGTTCTCCAAAGACAGGACAACGGGGAACTCTGATGTCTTCCAAAAGAAACGACACACTAGTTAGAGCAGGATTTGATTATCAATTAGATTATTACATGAAGCTTGTCTACAGGCCAGCAAAAAGCAGTGTCTGCTGCCAGAGTAATCTTCTTCACTCAGCCAATCGAATAAGTCCTATATTCTGTGATTGTAACTGGTGTTCCTACATGGCCCTGTCTCTAAATGGGAAGACAGAGTTGTGCAAACCACAATACACAACACTATCCCAGCCTTGGCAATGCACAAGGAGGGGGGGTGGTGGGTTGATGTTGAGTTCAAATATCAACAAACCTTCTCCAGCATCCTAACCCTACATCTACAACTTGATACACTTAAAACATAGTGAACTTCATAAAGTCACAGTAGTAATCTTAATATTAACCCTACCCAGAACAAGTGCACACCACATTAACACAACACTAGAACTGCCAAAGGTAATTCTTACCTTTTTTTACATTTTGCAATGTAATAGCTATGTTGAAAATAAATCCCATACAACTATAGGGCCCTGACTTACTGAATATACACACTAAATTTGTGTATATTTCATTTTAACATTGTTAATTTATTCAAATTACAAAACACCAAAAACATTTTTAGCATTTTTACCTAGAATGACCATTCAAACATTATTTGCATATAATTATAAAAAAATAAATTCTAAGAATAAATTGACCTGTAATTTTAGGACAGGCAATACTAAACATCAGGACATTACATTTTAATTCTAATAAATCGTTTTCTTGAATTTTCCTGTTATTTTCCTGTGGTCAAAATGACCATGCTGGGGCATACTGTATATGCTCCAAAATGAATGAATGCTTTGACATTCATTGTGTTCTAATGAGTGTTTTCACATTCATTAGAATTTAAATGTAATGTCCTGATGTTTATTATTACCTATCCTAACATTACAGGTCAATCTTTTCTTTCATTTATATTGATTATTAAAATGATATGCAAATCATGTAAGAGCCGTCAGAATGACTGCTTATGGCCATTCTAGGAGTTATAGAATTCTGGTAGCTCTAGTGTTAATTCTCATTCCCTGCTAAATGTCTGTAAATTATTGGAATTAAAAAGGTAAAGATATATTATGTCTTGTGTAATGGTACCAACCTTAAAAGCATACATTTTAATAGCATCAATGACATCTTTAAAGAGGATCTTGGAAGTTAATGTGTGGCCATGATATACCACTGGCTCTCCATCACTACCATCCCAGCAGTCAATCTCCACACAGCGACAGCCTCTCTTGAAAGCCCTACACACACACACACACACACGCACACACACATACACACGCACACATATACACAAAGGATGAAAACATAGTCATCTTGCAATCTAAAAATGTACATTACAATCATGTTGTAGGCCTAATACAGAACTAGTTGAATAATTAAACTCATATTTTTTAATATATAAGTTATATAAGTATATTTAGATAACATAGTTAAAATGTTGCAAAAGTTGTTTGGGTAAAAACAGTGGACTATCTTAAACTGTATAAAACTACTGCTGCTGCTTTTCCTTTTAAATTAAATGGCATGTTATTGGACAAAAGGTCAGTAGGCCTATGTGAGATCTCACACTAATTCAAAAGTTTAAAACTGCTCTACAGGTGTATGTAGGGCAGGACCCAAATACTCGGGTATTCGTTTGATTGGTAGGTACAGTATATTCGGTTTTCAATTTTGGGATTTATATATTCTTAAATTTTTTCTTATAGAAGCAAATTTGCCCTGTGACTAATAGTTTATTAAAAGAAACAAAGAAATGTTCAGAGTTCAATTCACTGCGCTAGCCCAATTTACACATTCCGTTTTAACTGGCTTGGTCTGTAAGCAGGGAGACAGGCTCCTCTTTCAACACAGACACATGTACACAGCTTCTGTTGGTTCAATTGATTGGTACAATGTATTTGATTGATTTATTATTGGTGGATATGAGTTTTCATAGGAGAGTGGATAACTCAAAATTTGAAGTACAGTATGTTGGGGTCTGACAAAACGGGCATTAATTGTTGATTGCACATATTGAAAGCCCGCAAACAGTCCTGGCTGCCTGTAAACAGTCCTGACTGCCCGCTTGGATTTTTTTTATAACAAAAAACACAGAAAATAGTGCTCTACTTAACAATAATATAATGTTTTCGATTAATCTAACGACTAATTTATTGATAATCTAGAGATCCAATTAATGCCATAGAATGCTATAACAGAATCTTTGCCCCACACCTTGGTAACACAGTGTTGTGTTGTCTGGACAACATTGTTTGTGTTCCTTATTACAAAGCCAGGGCAGCTAGAAAACACTATCCACATTATCATTTATGATGTTTTTAGCACACAAAAAGTGTAGACATTTTTCGGGTTATTTTTTACAGTGTAGTTTACAGTGTATACATTTTTTTTTTCTAAGGAATCGCTATAGTCTAAAGCTGCTGTTTTCTTGATCAGTAAGTCAAAACATGCGAGTTAATCTGAGTTATTGTCTGCGATAATAGCAAAGGTGCGTCTTTGTGACACTTATGCTTCTTGTAAAAAAAGGGTGTCATATGAATACCCAATTCAGTCTTTTTTACCAGTTGAAACCGTAAACACGTACATTTTGCTCATTTCACGAGGGTTATATTACGTTATATCTTATGGCTCAACCAGTCCTTTTTGTGTATTTACATCCTTTGAAGAGCCAATACGAGCCATAATGCACATTTCTGCTTGCCAAAAAGTGATTTCAGCCTCTAACTTGTGACACACAGGCTGTTTCTGCCTCGAAATTACTTGCTTTTATGCATGGTGGTTATATTAGGTAGTTTATAGCTCAATCATGCCTTTATACCTGTTGACTATATCTAATACGAGCCATAATGCACATTTCAGCTTGCCAAAAAGTGATTTCAGCCTTCCAAAATCACTTTCTGTAATGAAATCACTTTTTGGCACAACACCGGCACGGTTCTCAGGTTTAGAGCGTCAACATGGTGTTAATATAACTGTCGATAACATTAAATCTGCAAGAGCTTGTTAAAAATGAATTTCCCCACCAGCCTTACAATATGTGTTTCTAACAGGAAGAACTAACTTGCAGTCTGAATCAAATGTCAAAATGTTTTAGCTAAATTGCTTATAAATGAGACAGAAAAGGAAGCATCTTCCGGTGTTCTATCATGGCAGTGCTCGAACACGGCAGATCAGCGCACCTGTGTGGCGTACAATAGGCACGAAGCGAAAACAGCTCACCTAATTTGCTCCGCTTCAGCGGATCTGTGTTTGCGTGTAGGTTGGAGCGCTTTCACTCCGTTCCGCAATGTTTTCGTTTGTTGATGCTAGTACAAATACATACATGCCATGTGCTGCATCTAGCAGAGCGTTGATAACATTGTTTGATGCTGCTGGCCTGGCATTTACTGCGCCGGCGGTAAATGCCAGACCAAGTTGATCTACAGCATCTACAGAGACATCAGTGGATGTATTAGGGTAGGTAGAATACACACACCATTATGCTAGTGCTACACACATTTGTAATGATAATTTGAAGCCTGTAAAATGGTATTCGAGCCAGTCCTATATCCCAACAACAACAGTCCCCAAATAGAAGAAAGTGGGACATAAACAACACAGCCCCCAAATTGAAGAAAACGGGACAATAACAACAACAGCCTTACATGATGTAGGCCTCCACACTACTGTGTCCACGGAGCTGGTCTTCCATCAGGTATGTATTGTGGGAAGAGGACATGTAGTAATGGCTGAGAGGCTGAGTCATGTCTTGGTGCAGCTCTAAACACTTTGGTTTAATGACGGAGCCGTCCAGAGAGCGCAGGTACATCTGGAAGCCGTCGTAGGACATGGTCTTTTCGGCCTTGGCTGCCAGACAGGACATAATTATGACACTCAGAGAGCTAAAGGTGAAGCTGTTTATGGCAGCTGGTATTGAAATGCGTGTTAGGCCACTTATGTGACTTACTGTATATGCCAACAGTTGATACAGCACACAATAATATGTAATATGTGAAAGTGTCTATAGATGGTGACTGCTTACAGATAGGGAGTCCCTACAACATTCCAAAATGTGTTATATTGCAGTGTGAATATCACACACCAACATTAATAATTAATACTATTCGGGTTTATACAGTTTTCACGGCCCCTGGTCTCTAGATGCCATTAGAGAACTAGCATGTTCTTTGTGAGGAGTGGAAAAATATTTCAGACAGGTGTGGCCTTTAAAATTGTTTAAATCCGTTGCCAGCGTGCACAGTATTCAGTAGCACCCACATTTGACAAACTCAAGATTTTAAGTTGTTGTGAACATTCTCTAACACACGCACACACAAACAAACAACATAACAAGAACATTACCACTACATGCATGCACTGGATTGGACATCAGTCAGTAACTCATGTTACTACAGTACCCACAAAGAAAACACACTGCGTGATACCTGCTTCAGATGTTTCATAATGTTCAATCAACTGCTGGGCACAGAGAACACTATCTGCTTCCTGTTGCTTCTGAGACAGGAACTTGGCGAGCTCTTCCAACGTTAACTTTTCTCCATCGCTGGAGTATTCCTGGAATATCTTCAACACTTCTTCTCTCCGAGTTAATATCTTATAAAACTGGAAAAACTCCTCCATCTTCAGTGTGCTGCTATTTGACTTATTAGCCTCCTGTGATCCAAGAAGTAGAGCTTTAATCACAACACAGAATATGTCCAAAAGTAGAAGAGTTACTCAGGTTTTATTTTACATAAATTGTGTCGTTTCAAAGAGTGCACCATGCTTCACAGTTAGGATACCGCCTAATCAACAAGCTGTTTTGGACCCCGTACATGGGGTTTGTTTGCTAAACACATACTGTAGGCGTATTGTTTACTTTCAATAAAAACCAGTACATATTGCACACTTTCTGTATGTCTGACATTGACATTTGTAGTGTCTCAGTCTCTCTCACGCACTCTCTCTCTCTCTCTCTCTCTCTCTCTCTCTCTCTCTCTCTCTCTCTCTCTCTCTCTCGAAGTCTTACGGTAAAGAGCTGAAACACTTTGGTAGCTTGCATCTCAATGTTCATCAGCTTCAGCAACCTCCGAACCTCTTTGAAGTTCATCTGGCCATCGTGGTTTTTATCCGCCTTCTTAAACCACTCACATACCCAACTGAGTGATGCTAATAGGAAACAGTGCACTATAGCCTTTGACATGTGTTTCATACTGTCTCTATGTATATGAAGGTGCCCTAACAGCATTTTATTTTAGATGGTTGTAAACTTCAGCCAACAAAAATGTAACATTGCTATACTTGTATAAAGTCACAGCGATTTTCTGTGACAGTGAGGTTTGTGTTATCAGGTTATATATCATATCGTAACAAAATTATTGATTTGAAGTGATTAGTTATTAGTGATTAATTAATTAGTGATTAGTTATTAGTAGCACTGTAGCCTAGTCTTTTGTTTCATGGCAGGGTCAGTCATTTTTCAGAACTCTTGCTAAATTCAAGCTCAAATCAAAACAAGGTCCCCAATTAATCGAAAACAGTTGACCTACCTGCCTGCATATATCACTGAGATGCCTACCTAACTCATATTTACCATATCTACCAACACACTGTGTAATTGTGAATAAAAGCATTAGCTAAAACAGTGTATCTCAAACCCCTACCTTGCACACACCTGATTCAAATGAATGTTCATTACCAATATCTCCAGAAGCCTGATAATGACCCACTCATGTGATTCATGACTGTTGGAGCAATCCATTATACTCGGAACAAAACTACCTCCAACACAGAAAAGTGTAATAGAACGCTCATTCAAGTTGGAAACTCGGGCAAGATTTATCAAGCCTTCACCCAAATAAACACACACGTCCCAGCAATGTGGCGGCATGGGAGAAGAACAAATTGTGTTGTTAAACATCTTTGCAAGGATGCAGTAGTCTTCTAGTTTACTGCTTGTCTCTTTTAGTGCAATAATCTGTTAAATTAGACACTCCAGCTACGTGTTAGCATTTTTCTTCACTAATGGCGCTGTGGACAAATTTTCACATACTCTAGCTATTGCTCCTCGGTAGATGCCTGGTGAAGTAGAGACTTGCCATAAACATCAGTTTGCTGCAGGCGTCCATTCCTGAGCAGATGGAGTGGGACACATTTAGATTGGTCGGTAAAACAGACTTGGAAATATTCCGACCTGCAATGGATTGCATCATAAAACATGCAGGGCCCAGGTTGGAAAATGCTGTGTAAATGACTATATAGTCCAAACTAAAAGGATACGTGTGTAGCCTGTCTTTTTCCTCCATGGTCTTAGACTTGGTAATTAGCTTGCGCAATCCCTGGATCCATGCCCGGGCCTCATTCGGGGACCCAGCCACCAGGTTCAGGTTGCCCTTGCGACCGTGGAGCTCCACGGTGAAGCAGTGGTTAGCAGGGAACTCGTTTGCGACGCTCTTCAGGATTTCAGATTGGTGGCCTTCCCTCACTGCCTCCAGCTCACTCACAGACACTGTACAATTTAAAACATGGTCCAAAAGGCCACATTTTTAATATAATCACACTTCTCCTATGGTAGACATGTATATGTCATAGCTAGCTGCCTTTCTGGTCAGACCTGTCTTCCTTCGTGAACATGACCTTTTTAACAGGCTCTTATTTGTCTCCTATTTGTCCACTCAACTCAAGAATTTCCCTGATTTAAGTAATTTTATAATCACTTAACGCTATGTTTAACTACAGAATTAGGCTTTTGTGTTATTTTGTTAAAATAATAGCGGATTACAAGATTCCAGTAACATAATGTAGAAAAGAAAATATGCATTTTACAGGTTTATACAATTAAATAAACTTGCCAAACACACAGATATGACCTCACCTGTGTGGTAGTGTCTCCTAGCCCATCCAGACTTGTACCGGATTTGCAGTTCCTCTAACACAAGACGGAATTTATGTTTCTTTTTAGAGGAATGTGATTTGACCTTCCTCAAGTTGGTACCTGCTATCATCACCTGCAGATCTGGATCATTTTGCTGACCTGAGCAAGGTACATTATAAATAATAGTTAAAAACCTTTACCTTAAAAATGTTATGCTCATTCACAGTGGTTGTTGTGGTCGTTGTTTCTTGCAGATTGATAGTTTTCTCTCTCTGTACCCATATGTTTCAATCATGCTAAACCAAACTTAATAATCACTTAATAATAATTATAATAATAATTCTTATTCTTATTATATGAGTTCGTAAACATTATCAAATCCCATATAATTTGTTATTAACTATATATTTTACAGTCTATTTGAATACAAAGAATACTGCTATATTTTTACACTTAGTCTGCTGCAGTACGTTAATTACTGTACAATAGCTTCATTTTCTGTTTGGTTTAATAAGAGAATTGACTTACATGAACTCTGAGTAGAATCCATAGCTAGGCTTGACACATACCAGTTGAAAACGACTGCCAAAGAAACAGATGGATTTATGGTTTTAATTAATTTACACAAAAGCATTGAGTTAATTAATCTAATGTTCACAAATCCCTAGCTACAGCCACAAACCATAGCCACAGAACAATTAATTAAGTATATCCATTGGAAATGAAAAGGCTCACCAATACTGGACCAACCTCTGATTTGAACAGTTTGTACTGAAGCTATACTTCTCCACTGTATTGAATGATAGCTATTGTTAACTAGCCACACCCTCCTCATCATCATCAAGGTTAAGAGCAGCAGACATGCAATGTATTGTTGTTTTAACCGCAAAGCAACTACAAAATGCCAGTCAGCATTTAAATATGACTCAATGTAATCCATTAACCTCAATTCTCTCTAACGCATTGTGTAGCATTTATAGATTCAAGAAAAGCCTATTCAATTGCCTAATATACACGTGTGTGTGCGTGCGTGCGTGTGCAGGAGTGGAGAAACAACATGAGATTCTTCCAAACCACTAAGAAATGAACATCCAATAATGCTCTGTGGCATAAATATATGTACTGTATATGTTGACCAGGCCCAGTGTTTGCCTTAATGTTGGGGTAAGAGGAAATTATATTAAAAAAGGAAGTGATTTTGAAAAAGGGTTCATTATTGGAACAGGGATGGCAGTAGCTTCAGTCACAGACTACTTAACTGCTAGTTAGTGGTTTAATGAGTACATTGACTAAAGTGACATCTGAGTTTAGATCAATAAGACAAACAGTATATAAAGTTGTAGTTTTAGTCAGTGGCAATGATACTCATACAGAATAACAGCATGATAGGTCACTAGGGGTCACTGAATGGTTTGATGAGTAGGGAAATGGTGTGAATCATATGCTATGACCTTCACAGTCTTGAAGTGTCAACCCAATGGAACACCTATGGGAGATTGTGGACCCAGTTAGACAGTGCTCTTCACCACTATCATCAAAACAAAAGACTTTGGTGTATTGAAGCTGTTCTGGCAGCTCATGGTGGCTTATTGAAACACATACTGTACACATAACTGTCACACCCAGGCCTGAGTGCCAACCACCGGCATGCCAACCACCGCCGTGAGCTTTGTGGCAGCCACTCCCTTTTCCTCACCTGTTTTGAGTTCAGCAGGTTATTTTCAGTTGTATGTTGGAGCCTGTATTTCTTGTCTTGATTAAACTCCTGAAGGTTTTCCTACCTGCGCCTCTACCCTATTATGAAAAACATTACAGTACCAAAAGGTTTGCTGGTTCCTGGAAATACTAATTTGATATAGACCGCTTACTGTATCTGTGCAGGCCAATATTGACTTTGTTTCTTTGCTTTGATGTGCCATGCCAAATCCTACTTCACTCTATAGGCCAATTATCCTAATTTACACAGTCTAAAATGACGCATGTTATAGTGTAACTAATACACACCAACACAATCACAGTATTTTATACTTCAACGGAACAAGACAAGGTAAGCATCAACATTAAATCCGTTTAAAGTCATTTTCTTGGAGATGGAACATTACAAATAGATTTAGGAAGGAAATATTTTGTGCGCAATTAAGAAAAGATAAGAAATAACCCATAGGCAACTTTGTGGCCCCCATTCTCAACCTAACATTCCAAAACATTTGTGTACCGCTATAGGATTAAAATAGTAATCGCCACAGAACACATCTACAGAACATTCTAATGGGGCTGTGAAAGCATCTGATAATACAGCATGTGAAACATGCATACGCCAAATGTAGGGGATTTCCCATGGGAAAGAAGAAAATGAAGGGTTTTTTAAAATCACACATTGAGGAAAGTAATTTCTACATGGAATACAGTACCATTGTCAAAACAAATGTTCTTTGGGATTACATCATTCTGGGGAAGTCTGTGATCGGTATCACTTTCCTCAATTGTTGCAATGACACTTTTCCTGACATTGTTTCTCCTTGAACATAAAATATTTCTCTTAACAGCCACTCTGTTGGATTCATGGTACCTCCCGTGACAGCTCACCTTTTGGCTTATAGCCAGCAGCTTGTAAAGCAAGACTAACAACAATTCTGTGTAATGTTTAAGTTTGTTGTTTGTATATCTATAACACAAACTGAAGATACAAGCACTGCCTAAATACCTTTTTACACTATACTCACTTTTCTTACGTGGTCAAACAACTGCGTATACGCTCAACCATTTTAACACTCACAACATCACATAATTTTGTGTTATTCTTGGATCTTATATGTGTTATAAAACACATCCTATCACATAAACTTAATCTAAAGGAATATGAAAATGTGTAATATGTAAAAAAGAAACAGCAGAGCAACAGTTTTGTTATTGACTGTGTTAATGCCGTGTGGTCTTAAAGCCTGCGAATGTATTCACCACAAAGTCTTAAAATATGTAAGGAATTTCACAAACAGCAGACATCTCTCTACCAGTCCAGCGAAACCCACCAATAACAACACTGTCATGCAGGGAGGTACCACTTAACTAGAAGCAGACCCTTATGTAGGACTAAACCAACACAGCAACAAGCATAACCATTCAGCTATAGGGTGCAACTGGGAGAAACTTCCAACTGAAAATTCAATTCAGAGAAGGAAAAGAAAATGGGGATTCTTACCAGAAATATCAGTTTCCCTGCAGTGTCACGCTGCCTTCACTGTAGAATCCTTCAGATTTCCACGGGAAGAGTCTGCTCCGTCTTGGAGCGCTCAGTGAGGGCTTACGACTCTGGGTGGGCAAGGGAGGACTGAACAAAGACCCACGGAGTGTGCTTCAAACTGAAGCTGCTGTGATCCACGTCCAGGGAGTGTCTTGAGCTGGGAGTGCCTCATGAAAAAGTGGAGCATCGCAGTCACTCCTGACGCCAGGAAACATGACTCCTAGTCAACACTGCCGCATGCTGGCACCCACCTCCTCCTCTTCCACATCTCTTTTCCATCCCCCCACAACACAACACCCCTCCACCCTACCTCCCCGGCCAGATTTCCTCTCTTTCCTGACACTCCTATTTTCCTCATCTGCAGGCCTCTCACTGCATCTACAGTACGTTGAACCACTTTAGGTCTATTGCTCTCTCTCTCTCTCTCTCTCTCTCTCTCTCTCTCTCTCTCTCTCTCTCTCTCTCTCTCTTATCTATCATCTGATGGATTATCTACATTGCATTAAGCAACAGTGATTTAGACAGGCTCCTGTGCATCCTTTTCAAACCAGACAGATAACATTATCTGCCTGCCCCATACCAAGAAACTAATACAACTTATTTACTATAAACACAGATCATATTTTCTAAATTAGGATCACCTCTCTGCAGATAATCACAGGATAAAATGTAACCCTGTGCCTTACACACAATTGTTTAATACTATTTGTGTGCGGTATGAATCATTTGCATCCTCTTCTACACTCATGGGATATGTGCCTTTGTGGTTTAAACCAGTTGTGATAAAGAATCACGTACAAACATGTAGATACGATCTGGTAATCCGCGTCTCACGCGTTTATTTCCAATGTGCCAATCCAATGTCATGCTCTTTCGTGATATCTCAATTTCATACTAATGAAATTGAATTGTGTTGGTGACCACAACATTTAAATAGATTACATTTTGTGAGCGTTTCACAAAAGAGCGTGACACTGGGTTGAATTTATATACATATAGTCAATGGATTAGCAATAGATAGCATAGACTGCTATCTGAATGGGTTTAACCAGGTTAATAAACAGTGATTTGGAACATACATTTAGTTCTGACGGATCTATAGTGTAATCAAGGAGGGTGCCTTTAAAACAAATATTTGACTAATAGATCAAATTAAAAGGCAGAAAATTGCAGTTTGTGCTAGTTTAATATTTATTATATTTTTATCTATTATTATGAAGATAATCACATGAAGACATTTAAATAACATTTATATTAAAATCCAAGTATCTCAACCTTTAGAGGAAATGTATTTGTGTATTTGTGTATTTTCAACAATTGCAACCTGATAATGGTATTTCACTTTTGTAGTCATCCTTATGATGATAGTGTCTATATTAACGTAGTTATCTATTTAGAAAGAGCTCAGGAGAAACCTTATAATTACTTTATCTTGCACTACCACCAACAGGAAAAAAGACAAACACATTTGACATTTTAGCAGAGCACTCACTGGTATTTCAGTTGCTCACAAAAGTAAGGCTTATACCTTTCCCTAGTGCAGCTCATTTACTGAAGGATACTGTACTGATATCCCACTTTGACTGAGACAATCTGTTAATATGTCGGTAAAAAATAAAGCTATTATCATGTTGAGGGTTTGCCTGACTGCACTCAGGATGTAGCCTGCAGGTCCATCCATCCATCCATCTTCATCCGCTTATCCAGAGTCGGGTCGCGGGGGCAGCAGCTCCAGCAGGGGACCCCAA
>JAODUK010068974.1:0-16702 GCA_027564635.1 Typhlichthys eigenmanni
CGTTGTAGTGTGAAGCACTTTGTGTTACATGAATTTGTATGAAAAGTGCTATATAAATAAAGATTGATTGATTGATTTATTGAAATTTGGTGAATTTAACAAAAACTATATTATCTTACAATCGCATACTATACCTTTAATTCCAATAGATTATATTCTCTCTCTCTCACACACACACACGCAAACACACGCACACACACAGAAGGGAAAAAAAGAGAGACACCAACTCACAGTGTGACCAAAGTGAACTTTAGTAAAGGTGAAGGTTTTAAGGGCAGGGCTGGAGAGTCTGATGGACTGCTGGATGTTGTCCTTAAAAAGTTTTTCCATAAACATTCCAAAGAAAGGCCAGGCCTGCAGCAACACCTGGCCATACAAAACAGAATAACATGTTTTATTCCTAACAAAATCCTTTGAAAAATGTTACATTATTTCAATTGTTTTAATGAAAACATTTGTTTTGATGCATTTGCAGTGGTTGGCCAAACCACTAGTATAGCTTGCAGTGTGATTTGTGATTGCCACAAGACATATTTACAGTATAATCAAAAGAATACAAATGCCACATTTCTTATGACCATACCTTGTTAAGCCAATCTGCTTTCTCAAAATCAGGGAAGTGGACCTTGTGAAAACAAATATGTATAGCTGTTAAAGATTTTTGTAAAGTTTTCACAAACTACAGTATGAATCATCCATTGATTGAAACTGTGGTAAAGAAAAATGCATGATACAGAGAATTAGGATTGTGTATTGCAGATACAGTAAAAGCCTAACTAATTTGTATAATTATTAAATATTTAATTAATTACAATTATTTAAATAAATGTGTTTATATTGTGACCAGCCAGTCAAATAAAAGTAATATAATTAACATGCAATTAAAAGTACCCAAGGATAACTGGATTGGAAGCACCGCTTTTAGCAAATTATTGCCACAAGCACAACAGTTATTTTGGTCTTACCATGACTTCTTTGTAGTTTTATGGCTGTGGACTGTAAAAGGTGTCATCTATTACTACCAACTTAATATCAAATATGTAACTAAGCACTATGATAACTATCTATTTAATTGTCTACTTTGAACTGGGTTAAACAACAGTTAATGCTAGTGAAAACTGGCATGATACAGTAGATGTACATTGTGTATTGATAGTATCATACACTGTTCAAAAGTAAATATGTTATAATGATAGCCTGCATACATAGTTTACTTTTGACCAGTATCTGTTCATTTTCATATTGTATGCTAATTGTGGCTGAGCTGATAAGAACATCACCTGATGCAAAGCTTTACATTTGCTTAAACAAATGCGTGTTAGCTCTGCGCGCACACACACACACCTACACATACACGAGAGAGAATCTAGCAACATTCTGCTGACAATCTCTGCATTGTGACATCAAATCAGCCTAATATTGAGGATGCAAAGCAGGCTAATGTCTTGATTTAAGGAACACCATGTACCCACCCAGGTTGCCATATTCAACGACTTATTTAACTCTTTGTTGATCATTTGTGCTTCATTATCCATAAATTCTATAGCGGATCCAATCCGGACGTCCTTACCACGTCGGTTCTTCTGCCACCATAGTATCAATATTGTGCACAACAAAACCCAGGTAATACTGAGACCGAGATATCCAGTTAGATACACGGGGTAGAAGACAACAAAAGCTCTCCCGAAGTATATTAGGTACTCTTTCCAAATGCGCTCGTCTGCAATAGAGTTCAACTCGTGCATGTTCGTGTTCTGGCCGTTCAGGACACCGGCAGATGACGACCCGTCCGGGCAGCCTACAGATCCAACGTTCTCAAGATGCGCAGCGTGGAATCAGAGTTACAACAATAGAACTATATAATAACTCGCCCCGATTCAATCGCACACGCAAACTATTTTCATTTAGCCTAATATATCAAATATGTACAGTAAACTAACAATTTCGCATCACTTCGTCGGGTTTAAATGGCTGGGTCTATATTTGCTTAGTTATTAAAACTTCCGTGTTTGGAACAGGTAGACACTCCCAAACTCCCACACCTGCTCCCCACCCAATAGAGCCTACTGTAGGCAGGATTTCTAATCTAATTGTAATACATTCTGACGTGGAAATGTAATGAATTTACCCACAGCTCTTTGAGAATAAAAATACAATAAAAAAGTTTGTTAGATTTATTTACTTTTTGTTCACACACCGACTTATGATATTCTCAGACCACTTTTCACATAATTGTTAGAACATAATTTCAACATGATCCAAAAAAAAAGACAAACATAATTAACATATTTTTTTTATAAAATTCGCTACAAAAAGTACAGAACATAAAAGAAAATCTGAGATCAGGGAGTTTCTCAATTCTAATGTAGGCTCATGCTGAGTGACATTCGGCAGTTGGCCCTTACAGCCAGCAGATGGAGCCAAACAGTTTAACATTGGTTTATTTTTACAAAATATGTCAAAGCCTACGATTTATAATTATTTAGGTATAATCCTCAGAGAATATCAATGCTGTGGAAACAATTATGTTACATCTCCATTTTGTAAACTAGCCTATATGCCTATATTTCTGTTGCAGCATCTTAGACCTCTTTTCACTTTCCCTTTATTTTGTATCCAACACAATAGTCTAATGTTGATCTACACAGGCTACATTACTGGGAGTCTGAAAATAGTGTGGTTTAACATTAAAACGATGGTACTGTACTCAGTTGAGTACTTGACTGCTTAGTGCTTACTTTCATTTTTTAATTCCAGTCAGGTATTGCTGATCAACATATGTCCTGGGAACTATCTGGTACTTTCCAGCAACCCAAACTTGTTGCTCAGTGATTATGCAATCACTACCCTTATGGTTGTTTTTTTATAAAGCAGCCAGTGGCATAAAAATCAGACAGCTTCCTGGATTTATCCCTAGAATTAGCCCTAATTGTCTTTTTGGATACAAATGTCCTGCACTTGTCTAAAAAATATTCAGCAGGACTACAGCCAAAACAATACATTGCATGTCAACAGGAATATTGTTATGGCACTATCTGATCCCATGTCTCTTACTATCAATTGATTGTAATGGTAATAAAGTATTTTCTTTTAATATTGTAAATATGTGTTTTCATTTTTCAAATGTATATATACAGTAAGATATGCTTTTAATCACTGTATAACTATAATCCCACACTTATTGGAATCATAATACATTCTACATTTGAAAAGCTATAAGGTATTGTAAATGTGCCATATCGATGTACTGACTCTGTACTGACTGCTACTTAAATGTAATCAAATACTCAGGATAAGCCCCATTGTCATGGAAGATAATAAACATGGTAGGATTGGCAGTGTTGTCCACAACGCTGTCAAACTGTTCAATAGAGTTGGTGGTCTTGTTTGGTGGTACGATCATATTCTGAGCGCCCTGGGTGAAATCACCCACCAGGACACGGCAGAAGTAGATGAATTTCTGTCCCTGGGGATCTGGTCTGGAGTAAATGTCACTCGCAGAGTAATTAGCTCTGACTGCAAAATACACACCTTTCCCAAAAGCAGTTGCTGAAAATCAAATAATAGTGAGTATTAAACCAAGAAGTTAAAAAGCAAAGACAGGCATGTTCATGAACATTATGTGAACACTAAATCATGTTATGGTTATGCAGATTCACCGTTGGCCTACCCTTTAGGGGTTTTAAATGGCACTTACTGCAACAAATAACAATGCAACCAGTTCTATGATGTGTATCCACAGCTTATTATGTCTTGGATGTGAGAGGGTGGATATTTACTTCACCTCGCTGATAATTTACAGAACAATAACAGAGTTGAGGGACTCAAATTGAGAAAATCAGATTAACGTGGTTTTCTACAACCTACCATTTACTCCAGCATAACTCCTGTTAAAGCCTTTTTGGTTGATGTGGGCTACAGTGGTGTAGCAGGTGCCATGGAAGAGGCATCGCTCATTGTTCTGGTGACCGTTTTTTTGTTCCATACCCTGTTTCTTAATTTGATATCCCTTCCACAAAATGGGATTCTGAATCCTCTCGATCTGAGGGAAAAATAAGTAATTATTTTCAGTTATTAATTTGGTAAATTGCCCTGCTTTCCTTAATATGTATTTGACTTTCATCTGTGTAGCCCGTTTGTTTTTGTTGTTGCTCTGTGAAGTTAATCTGAGAATGTATATTTCACACTAAGCATGTTAGCCAACTCTACAAGCGAACTGTGAAGCTAAGTAGAAGTGCCAGAGGAGTAGACTCATGGGCCATATGAGTCAGCAAAATTTGATATGCTACCAGGAACATTAAGCTATTTTACTGGCAAGTGCTGCCTCTTGCAATATTTGGCAAACTAATGAGAACTCCAACATGAAACATATAAAGTAGATAAAACATTTATTCATTTATATATAAAATATTACAGCATTATAAACATGCAGTGTAGTTAACACACAATTCGGCTAGCTGCTATACAGTACCTTGGACTGCCCCTGATACTGTAGCCATTTATTATACTGTATAAATAGTGTATGTTGACAGCAGTCTACCTTAAGTACTGGTCGATTGTTGCAAGAGACCTGGAAATGTTTCAGAACTTCAGTATGCTCTTGAGTTCCAGGCTGAATAATGACTTGATGACAGATAGTATTGGCTGGCATGGCATCCCAGTGTGAGGGCAGGTTTTCTGTGTCTGGAGCTGTGTGCACCAAGGACATTAATTCATTATAATACAAATCGTTGATTTAACAGTATAACATGTTCCAAAATTAGCCTAGCTACCACATACAGTGACAGTTTAGATAGTGTTCTTTCATCTATCCAAACACCCAATGTGTTTGTTAAGCAAATAAAGCATAAGTCCACGAATGATGGCTTTGTAGTTTTACTATAGTATTACGCCTATGTATGCTAAATCATCTGTAGGAAATATATTTGTGGTTAAACAATTAGTTTTTGCATCCACGTTTATGACGGGCAAACGATACCTTTCAGCTTGTCAATGCGCCGTACTTTTAGAATGTTGCCTTGGTTATCTGTAGCAGGTCCATTTGGCATGGCGACCTTGTATATTTGACCCTGGGCTTTGACTTCTACGTGAGGTTGGTTCTTTTCCCATGCTTCCTCCAGGTTTAAGTTGGAGAGAGGATCAAAGCTTTGAAATGGACGTCCCTGTGGCTCGTACTGCCAGTCAGCCATGTTAGCGGCAATTTCTATTCGCTTCTTCAAGTCTTCTTCTTCTTTGGTGCTCCTCAGCATCTCATAGATCTCAGTGCAGACATCACCCACATCCCATTTCATTCCCTCTATTGTGAGACAGACTTTGCCCTTATTGTTTTCCAACTTCATGCTCACGGCCATGGTGGCCTGCATGTCCATGATCCGCTGGCGGAGAACGGGGGAAAGGCTTAGGAGAGCTTCACCTCTAATGGTTTTGGTGACCTGATCCTTGGATATCAGGTCACTGATCCACTTCTTTGCCATATCCACCTTGGCTTGAGAATCACCACAGATGTGGAAACAGGCAGGTTCTACTTGTTGAGGCTCAATGACCAAGTCTTCATCCTTGTGTTGCTTATCAACATTGCCCCAAATAAAAGCTAGATCAAATATTTCCAAAGATGATGAAAACATGTTAGAATATGTGAATAAGGGTTGTTTTAACTACTTATTTACTGTATAATGGTTGTTAATTTTACCTACTTCTTAATGTGGAGCCTAATCTTCCCAATAATCCTTTTCCGGTGTCTTCTTTCTTTTTCATGCTAGCATGAAAGTCTGTCAACATGGCTTTTTGGAAGATGACTATCCGGATCATCTTTAGAGGATTCGGAGCATTTTGCTTACATATGTCAACCATGGCATCCAGCATGGCATCTGCTACCTGGCTTGCTTTAAGATGGCCCTGGCCTAAAATAGCATATTGTTAATGTTTCATATATGCAAAAAAAAAAAAGAGCTCAGTGGAGAACATACAGAAGTTTGTACCAAACACAGAGAGAATGCTGCATACAAACAAACTTAAAGGTAACATAATTTATTTGAGCCTTATTATTGTACCAACTACTGACACATTTGTTATGTTACCCCATACTGTATGAGTTATTCCTTACCTGTACCGATGGCAGGAAAAGACACAGAGGTGTAAGAGTCTTTCACACACATTTGAAGGGCATCATTCACAACCTTGTTGATTTTTGTGGGCTCAGTCTGGCCAACCAGGTGGAGAATCTTTTTGCATTTTAGATTACCTGGCTGGGTCATTATTATGCCTTGGTTTGGCAGCTGGCCTAAAGGTGAGGATATCGACATTTAAAAACAGAATACTTGAGACAATGCACACTATAATTAGCCTGGTGGTACCAGACCATATTCACAAAAATTCACTTTGTGAATATGGTCTGGCCACGCTCCATTGGGAAGTGTTCGCCGTTGTTTCCTCCTACTTTGCGTAGACCTCTGGTTAATTGTTTAACTATTGGACAGAGCTGAACCCATCGGCATTGCTACAACTAATCTCAGCTAAATACATCTAGACTTGCTCTCAGATAAATACATTTAGACTTGCTCTCAGATAAATACATTTAGACTTGCCCTTAGATAAATACATTTAGACTTGCTCTCAGATAAATACATTTAGAATTGCCCTCAGATAAATACATTTAGACTTGCCCTCAGATAAAAACATTTAGACTTGCCCTCAGATAAAACCATTTAGACTTGCTCTCAGCTAAATACATTTGGACTTGCTCTCAGCTAAATACATTTAGACTTGCCCTCAGATAAATACATTTAGACTTGCTCTCAGATAAATACATTTAGACTTGCCCTCAGATAAATACATTTAGACTTACCCTCAGATAAATACATTTAGACGCCCTCAAATAAATACATTTAGCTGAGAGCAGGTCGGGCGGAGCCAGGCTACTGTAGACTGGGGCTTGAGTAAAAATGTCTTACTTAGCTGTACACATTCAGCTTCTACTGCCTGGCCAGCTGCATCCATAATTGCTTTGGATACTCCTGAAAAAGAAATTATTATTCTGTAAAATTATTTTAATACAATTATTTACTACGTACATTTTCTATAGGGTAATGTTAGTTAAATTTAAGGTTTACCTGATTTAAGAGAAAAACTTTCATTGGATGAGTTGACAATGATGTCAGTTGTCTCAGTCGTTATGTCCCCTGTGACCACCTGTATTGTCACATTTCCCAATTTAGTCTCATGCATCCCTGAGCTAGAGGTTATTTTAGAAAAGGGTCCTTGGAACAGGAAGAAAATAACAATTAGACACAAAAATAAATATATGCCAAGTAAAAATATATGTAACTTGTTAACATCCACTTTCATATAACAACAATTTCAGATCACAGAAACTGTTTCTTTGATCAGTGATCGCTTGTACTGACAGACAATACTTATATAAATCAATACACAGTCTACATTTGACTGTATGTAACCGGGTTGTACCCACACCTGGGATTCAAACCAAGATCTCCGGCATGAGCACACTAGCAAAGAACCTATAAGCCATGAGCCCTAGCATCTGGCACTAGAGTGTCTTTGAGGTGTCGAGAGTAAGATGTACTTATCATCACAACTTTACCATTTGGCCAATGTTACATGTAGAATAACAGTCAAACGTTAGTCAAAATAACATGAATCATGGCCTACCTGTACTCTGGGTAGTTGGGGGACTGCTTGGGTTTGAAGAAAACCTTTTCTCAAACTCGTCCTTGAAAACCTGAAGATAAAATTTGATACAATATAGAGTATGCGGTTAAAATGGGCAAATAAAGCACCATATGATCTACTGTAAATACTGTATCTAAATCTCCCTGTTCAATTGTTGCTCTTATTCTTGCTCTTGTTGTACAAGCTGATTATCTACAAGAGAAAATCTGTGATGGAAAGTGTCAATTTGGAGGATTATCTTCAGTGTTACGTGGATGACCCGACTAAAGCAGAACCCTTCCTGTCCATTATTCACAATAACAAGTGCAGGAATGGCATTGATTATGGTCTTTCGTGGTGAATCCGTTTGTAAATTGGGGTTAGACAATCAAAACAGTTGTAGCAATGGCGATTGGTTAAAGGCTGTCCAATAGTTTCAAATTTATTGGATACATTTATTGGATACATTTATTGTCGTTTCCTCCCAGTAGGAGGCAATGACTAAGACTTCCCAATGGAGCATTGCCAGACCTTATTCACAAAGTGAATTTTAGGTCTGGTTACACCAGGCTATGATTATTCTGATTTGTTGTGTCATTTTAATAAACTTGTGTGAATGTTGTTATCTTTATACTTTTTTATCTCTGCATACTACTGTTTACTTGATTTGTTTGCTGGGTATTCTGCTTTGTTTGAATGTCAAAACACTTTGTAATTAAAGGTTATCTACAAATGTAGTAGTAGTACTGTACGACTCATTTCACGCAATTCCAGCATGACTCTAAACTTGTTGGATTACCACAAATCATACTCAAACCAGAACCTGAAGTTACTGTAGGTCTTGATTTGCTTATAGGCAATGCCATGATACACGGACCAAAGTCCAAATTATTTCTTAAACATAGTTTTTGATTGGGAAATTCTTAATTTACAACTAATTATTACAAACAGGCATCAGTATAACCTGTATGATCATCTTTATATCTTTAACAGCTCTTCAGGATTGTGTACCTGGATTGTTTGTGCATCTCTTGGATAAAGCATTATGGTTACTGTTTTCAAGTGTTTAGGTTGCTTGGTGCTGCTGAACTTCAGGATTCCATCTAACATTACAGAGGCCGCCTGGTCTTTAGGGAAGTTCAGGTTCCCTGTGCCGATAGCAGGGAACGTTATAGAAGTTAAACGGTTGTCTTCTGCCTGGCCCAAGCATTCATTCACAACGCCCTTCAGAATCTGTATTAAACAAAATAGATATGATAGCATGCCCAGAGAAAAATGTATATAAAACAAAACAAAAAAAATATACTGTATATTGTATATACAGTACAAAAACCACACCTATTTACCTTCTCAGCTGTACTATCCCAATGAGGGACAACAGCATGAAAGACATGTTTGGCCACCAGCATGCAGCCGGTAGTTGTGATGACATCACCATAATTTGCAGTGGCATTTTTTTGTTTTACTAATGTCTGAAGTTGGTCTCCAGCTGCACCAAGGATGGCAGAGGAAACTGCTCCTTTATTCAGTGTAAGGTCTTTCGCCACAGTATTCACAATCACGTCAGCCTAAAAATAAATGAACAAAACATTCTCAGTTGCATGTAGGTTTATGTCAGTTTGTTCATATTTAAACTACACAGGCTACAATGCGTATGACTGTGGTACTATATGTTTGTCGGAAAAGGATAGAGGTCTGAAATGGTATTCTCTCTGATAATTGATAGTTTGTACACTGAAATTAACTTTTCGTCATTAAAATGTATTATAAAATAAAATTACCGCAGCATCCTGGATATGTCCTTTCTTTAGAATAATGGTCAACCCCTCTTTGGTCAGCACTTTATCTGAACTGCCTGTACTCTGTACATTTGTTGATTTTGGAGACTGGTGGGGTCCAGCAAGAGCTCCCTGTTGAGGATGACTGACACCATGATTTCCAAACACATTTGTGACTGCTGCCAGCATTGCCTGAACAGCAATATCATCATTGTTCACCAAACAGATCCTCTTCAGGGTGTGGTCACCATACTTGTCTTCTAAATAATCTTTCAATGCTTTGGTAATGGTGTCGGCGCATAAATTGAGAGGAAACTTTTGGTTTCTGCCGATGGCAGGTATAGCCACAGACTGACAATTATGGTTGTCAGAAAGTTCTAGGCTTCCTTTAACAGCTCTTTTCAAAAGCCCCACATACTTTTGGGGATTAGCCTGCTCAAACACTGGGATTACAGCATGGATAATATTTCTGCAGCGAAGCTGTCCCCCAGCACTAGTGATGACACAGTCCCCTGGTTTTAGTGTTCCCTTCTGGTTTACTATGTCATCACAATCTTTCTGCAACTGAGGTCCAGCAGCATTTAGGAGTGCTAGTGCAAGACCTCCACTATGTTTCAAGTCCTTAGTAGCAGCATTTATAACTACACCGACTGGGAAACTGCACAAATCATCTTTGAAAATGGCTATTTCTACACCATCAGACATCTGAAGCTGATGTATGGGCTTTGGACCTTGTCCAAGGGAAACATCGGCATGTCTAGCAGTGTTCTCATCAACCAACTGTATAAAGCTACCAGTCTCTTTCCTGGCTGACATTACATACATTTGTTCTTTCTCTTGGAATAACTTTTTGGCTCCAGGCTTGGGTATTTTCAAATCACAAAGAAATAAAGAAGAAACCAAGTTTTCACACAAGTTCTTGCAAGATATGACATAGACTCTAGAACCAGAGAGCAGGATTGAATCTTTCTTAAATCCAACCCTTACTTTGTCTTTGAATTGTTCCATCCAAGCATCTTCTTGATGTTCTTCAATGTATTTGACAATGGTATTGTGCTTGACAACAACAGTTTCTTTAATTTGGGCATTCTGTCTTAAGAACTCAGTAAGTTTCTTAGAAACTGGCACAACACTATCATTGAAGCCAGATACCACAATTTGCTGATCTGGTGGCACACCAGATGTTTGAATTGAAACCCTTTTAAACGAGTCATTTGTGGCATCCTCCAAATGAGTAACAAGGTTCTTCCACTCTGGTGTGTTCAATACATTAGAGTCTTCAATCTCAATGTGATGAGATATCAAAATAATTTTCAGTTGATCCTCAGCATCATTCAAAGTTTTGTCTGAAACAGCAAGTATCTGCACATTCTTAATATCTACCTTGAGAGTTGCACTGATTCCTTTAGATGTAAAAAGAAGTTCTGTAAGATGTTCACTATCGCTATATTTCACAAATTCAAACAAGTCCTCTAATTGTAACGTTTGCTGTTTTAGTGTCACCTGTCCTTCCAGTATTATTTTGCTGGCACCCAAAATCTCATTTTTTAGCCCATGTAAGGTCAAATATTTTCTTTCCTTATTGTATTCTATTTTAAGTTCGGGGTACTCCTTCATAATCTTGTCCTTAAGGCCATCTTGACACAGAATGTGGAACATTGAGTGGTGCAATTGGATTTCCTCTGTTACACTAGACATCGCTCTCTCAGCCCTTGTGGCAATCCTCCTCAAAAGTTCAGTAAGAGTCTGCTCAAGTCTGGTCACATCCTCTACAAAGCCAACCACAGACAGGACATTATTGTTTTTGTCAGGGACAACAACCACAGGCTCATTCACCACTGTCAGTCTGATTTCCCCTTCAGAGTTTTCCCACTCCGACAACAGAGGTTGAAGCTTCAGAGACTTGAACCTTGACAAAGCTTGTTTAAAGACTGTCTTTACCGCAGGCATCCACTTATTAATGTCTTCAGATGTAATGCCTTTTCGCTGTATTAGTGTCTGCAAGGGGCTGAAACTAACAGTCGATTTTTGGAGGTCTACTTTGCAGAAGTGACTTTCCAGATCACTGTGAATGGTTTCTGCTGCATCTTGCTTGTCATGGAGGAATCTCCAGATGGCATCATCCATGCTCATGGTGAAGGAAGAGGGAAGTTTAAGTACAGGTCTGTCTTTTCCATAAAGAGCGGATCCCAAAGATTCATAAAATGGGAAAACTTTGATGGGTGTCTGCTTGATGAAGATTTTCTTTTCAATGATTCTAGAAACAGCTAGAGAAATATAATACATTAAAACCATAATTGCATAATTTCAAATGGGATACTACCTAAAATAATCATTCAACATTTCCAATGTCAACAATGTGGCCTAAATTCTTTAAAATGCAGCTCTTGGTAATTCAAGTTTGAGTTTTAATATGTTCTAAAACATCTGGTTTTGCCTATTTCCTTACTATATTGTGTAAATGTACAGTAATACCTGAGCAGAATAACTATTTAGTATCCAATCACCTTGAAATCCCTGAGGAAAAACTAGCTTCCCAAAACACAAAGCAACACCATACTAATTGCAGACGTGCAAATTCACGGGAAAGCACATTTCCTAACAATGGTTTTGCACAGTGGCACACATGCAAAACCACATGGTAAATCCACTAGGTGACACTGAACACACTAAGAAATTGACATTTTCACATGTGGTATAACAAATACATTTGCATGACTTCTAGAGATCAACTCAACAATTGAATACTTCACTATTCACTATGGACTACACCAGGGCTATTCAATTCCAGTCCTGGAGGGCCGCTGCCCTGCATGTTTTAGTTGTCTGCCTACTACACCATACAATTCAATCACAGCTCAGTGATTATTTAATGCAACAATCTCATCTGTGGGACGTTAGTATACAGTATAAAAAAAAACTAATTAGATTACCTTTAGGGTCTTTGAAGGTTATGATAGCAGACTGTTCCTCCATATTAAGTAAGACATTTTCCACTTCTGCACCTTCATTCTCAAACAATAGGATTAGGTGATCTTGGCTAACATTTGCCAGGCCTTCAATTCTGATTTTGGCAGTGACTTCCAGATATTGAACAGTTAGTTCCTTACTTTTAAAAATCCTGTTTCTGGGACAGTTTTCAATGAAATCATTGTTTGCTGTCAGGTAAGAACATAAAATAAAGCAAAAGTTAGACATACTAAACAACATGTACAAACAAAAAAATATCAGTGACATGAAGACATGATGTCTACCTTTTCTACTGCGGAAAGTCACCACAACAGAAGAGATTTCGGGAATGACCTCCAAAGTAAAATCTTTGGCATCGGCTGCTGAGTCAGAACCTTTCATGATGTTTGGTACCAACATCCCTAGGTATTCTTTGTTAAGGTCTGGTTGAACATTTCTTAAAACAGCTGAGGTGGAATACAGTTCTTTGTCTGCAGTATCATCATCTCTGCTTTCTGTCTGTGTTGTCTCCTCAGGCGTCTTTAATGGCTCATCAGCTGGTAAATAATTTGTGTAAAGAGTTGTGAGTAAAGTTGGATAAAGGAAACATTAAGGTAGATACAAATTAACTTTTCAGTCAAACATTTAACATCTGCATCCACCTCAATCACAATCGTTTGTGTTCTATGAAGGTTATCTATATTGTACTGTGAGTAACTCCTAACAGTAACTACAGTATAATTAAGAATATTCAAAAATTGTATTACTTACTGATAATAAAATATTACACACTGTACAAAACTAATTAACAATACTTACATGTCTTCCTGGGGTTTTCTGTTGGTGTTACCTAGACATAAAATAAAAATTGTCATCTATGATAGCTGAGTTTGTTGCAGAGATAAAACTAGAGTAAAGTATATTCTAAATTAAATTGGCCATTATTTTCATCATTCCAGATGAGACTCCAGGTCCCAGCTGGGATCCATCTTCTGAAGCTAGAACTACAATGTGCCGATATTTGCTCATGCATGTTTGAGCCAAGTGCATATCAACACAATCTTTAGGTCACTGGTTGACTATTTTGCTTAACGTCTAGACCACCTGCTGATAGCAACCAAAACACGACACTATCAACTTTGGCCGGTGATCCACATTTTATAATCTGACGTGAAATATCATAGAAGTCACTAGCATCTCCACCAATCAGGATCTAGGTAAAGGCTATCAGGCTTTCATTCTGAGTCATGTCAATATAAAAAATACAACCCAATTTCCAAAATAGTTGGGACAGTAATATAGAAAATGATAATAATAACTAAACAAAGATTTGTAAATTCCATCCAACCTGTACTATATTGGAAACAATACAACACATTATATGATGTTTTACCTTGTGATTTTAATTGTTATATGAAAATAAACACCAATTTCAAAACAGATGACTTCAACACACTCCAAAAAAGCTAGGACAGTTGTGTTTATCCACTGTATAGCATAATCATATGTATTTTACTTAGACTTAAATGTGTGGGCACTGAAGACACCCATTTCTGAAATCTATCAAGTAGTATTGCCCCCCCACCCCTTACAGTAGTTTGCTCTACAAGTGCAGAATTGTACAGAGCCTCCTTTGCCATATTTTGTGCTTCATGATGCACCACACTTTCTCAATCATAAACCGGTCAGGGCTGCAGACATGCAAATCTAGCACCCCCACTGTCTAACACCTACTCCTTATGCAGTCAATGCTATTTGCATTGTCTTACTGTAAAATGCAGGAATGTCCTGGGGGAAACACATCTGGACAGCAGCATATGTTGCTCCAAAATGTGTATACTCTTCTCCATTAACTGCACTGCACTCACAGATGTGTAAAATACCCATACCATCAAAACTGACGTGCACTTTTACCATAACAGAGGCTGGCTTTTGGACCTAATGCTGATGAAGGTTTGTTTAGTGCTTTTGGTTTCAAAACAATTTGTCAAAAATTATTTAGAGCAGGCCTGGGCAAAGTCAGGCCCGGGGGCCAGATGCGGCCCACCCGATTTAAGGGGTATTCACACTACTGACGGCAATAGCTGCGCCCACCGCAGCGGCAAGCGGTAGGTTGAACTTTTGCTCTTATCTGAGGTGCGCGCTAAAGTGGTTGGGAGTCGTTAAATGTTGCTATGGGCGATATGCAGTCAGCACTTTGTTTAAAGATTGTGTAAAGCAGTTTGTCACACTAGAGAAAAGGGTCATATTAACCACCCAGCCAAATTTGGATTAATAAAAATGTTGGCAAGTGTATAATATTACGTTTCAAAAGGGTGAAAATATAACCGGCCGGCATTATCTGTTCATAAGCGCTGGGGGTGTGTCAGCAGAAGGCGCTGTTATCACACCCATCGGGTGTTCTACGTTAACTCTATCTTACGGTGTTGTGCCAAAAAGGTATCCTCAGCGAACATTGATTGGAACGAGTTGTGTTTTCACCTTAAATATATGCATACTGGTAAAAGGGATTAGATTGGTTATAAGCCTGTGTGTGCTCTCGTGGGCAGAAATTTGTTTTTAACAGCTAGACCACTTTTTAGCAGATCACTTTATGGCATTACATCTACAGATGCCGGGAGATGCTGTTCTTGTCAACTAATTATAGCCTCTAGTTGGATTGGATTTTTTTCATTTGGATATGTGGTATATATTTTCTTTTTGGAAAGAGAATTAACTGCATAGACAGTTGGATTATTTGGATGCTGATTGGAACACGAGAATGCAGACTATATTTTGTAGCCGGTTGTTAGCAGGTAGGCTAGGCTACTAAACCAGTAGCTTTAAAATAATGCAAATTGACTCAACCACATTGTGTGCTTATTTCTGCAATGAAGCCATAGCTATCAGACAGGTTGTTAAAGGACAGTAGGTGATTTAGCTATGGAAATGTAGGCTGTTGAAGGACAGTCAATTTAATAGGCTAATTGGAGCAGGATAAATACTGATCAGATTTGAACACTCTACGCTTTTATATCCTTGTGTTGTTACGGGTAGGGGTATGCATATCTTGGGACCAACTACGTATATTGTCCGATTTTCTGGCCCTCCCAAAAAATCCTGAACAGAGAAATTATGAAATACAGTTAAAGGTCTAACTACAATACAATACTACATAGTTAACAGTGTTCTTGTATGTTTAAAATAATGGATTTTTAACATATGTATAGTATTTCCAAGTAAATCTCTGTATTTGCTTTACACAATATTTAAGCTTTGTTTAATGAAGATTAGCAGCGAGGAAATGGAGGACATGAGGAAATAATAGGCTATCCCTCTCCGGGAACCATCACCCTTATTGTGGTGGAGAGGTTTGTGTGTCCCTATGATCCTGAGAGCTTTGTTGTCTGGAGTCTTGTGCTCCTGGTAGGGTCTCCCAAGGAAAAGTGGTCTCAGGGGAGGGGCCAGACAAAGAATGGTTCAGAAGACCCCTATGGAAAATAATTTAAGAGGAGAGGTTACCCTGCCCGGAGAAAGCCCGGGTTTCCCGTCTGGAGCCAGGCCCAGAGGGAGGGCTCGTTGGCGAGCGCCTGGTGGCTGGGTTTTCCACGGAGCCCAGCCGGGCACAGCCCGAAGAAGCAACGTGGCACCATCCTCCTCTTCATCTTATGGGCCCACCACTAGTGGGAGGAACCATAGGGGTCGGGTGCGCTGTCAAACGGGTGGCAGCGAAGGTCAGGGTGTGAGGCGCCGGGCGGGTGTGGGGATTCTAGCAAACCCCCGGCTGAGTTAGTTGAGGCTGGTGTCAGTGCCTATGCACCGAACATCAGTTCGGAGTATCCGGCCTTCCTGGAGACCCTGAATGGAGTCCTGTATGGTGCTCCAGTAGGGGACGCCATAGTTCTACTGGGAGACTTCAACGCGCACGTGGGCAATGATGGAGACACCTGGAGAGGTGTGATTAGGAGAAACGGCAGGGGTACAGGGGTACCACACTACTTAGCCTCCCTGGTAAAGTCTACTCCAAGGTGCTGTAGAGGAGGGTTCAGCCGATTGTCGAACCTCAGATTGAAGAACAACAATGCGGATTCCTTCCTGGTCCTTGAACAACGGACCAGCTCTTTACTCTCGCACGGATCCTGGAGGGGGCCTGGGGATATGCCCTTCCGGTCTACATGTGCTTTGTGGATCTAGAAAAGGCGTATGACCGGGTCCCCCGGGAGATACTGTGAGAGGTGCTGCGGGAGTATCGGGTGAGGGGGTCCCTTTTAAGGGCAATCCAATCCCTGTATGTCCAAAGCGAGAGCTGTGTACGGATTCTCAGCAGT
>JAODUK010068985.1:0-16701 GCA_027564635.1 Typhlichthys eigenmanni
AAGCTTTAACAAACAATATACCAATACAAGCTAAAGCACAAACAATATACCAATACAAGCTGAAGCTTTAACAAACAATATACCAATACAAGCTAAAGCTTTAACAAACAATATACCAATACAAGCTGAAGCACAAACAATATACCAATACAAGCTGAAGCTTTAACAAACAATATACCAATACAAGCTAAAGCACAAACAATATACCAATACAAGCTGAAGCTTTAACAAACAATATACCAATACAAGCTAAAGCTTTAACAAACAATATACCAAAACAAGCTGAAGCACAAACAATATACCAATACAAGCTGAAGCTTTAACACGCACTTGCATGGTTGTTGTTCTTTCTTTGTTGTGTGTGTCTTATTGTCGCCCGTCTTCGTTTTGTATGTCGCTACGTGTACATGTGTGTGAGTATCGGTAAATTCACGCTCGTGTGCATGTGCGTGTGTGCGTGCGTACCTGGTCCCGCTCCTTCTCCACCTCCTCCAGCTGGACGATGATGGTGTTCATGCGGTTGCGGTACATCTCACAGTCCTTCTGTAGAGTGGAGCACTTCAGCTCCAGGTCCTCCTTCTCCTCCAGGTACTGCACGCGCACACACACACACACACACACATATACACACGCACGCGCATATACACACGCACACACATATACACAAACACGTACGCGCACATATACACATGCACACGCACACATATACACACACATACACACGCACGCGCATACACACACGCACACACATATACACAAACACGTACGCGCACATATACACATGCACACGCACACATATACACAAACACGTACACGCGCATATACACACACACACACACACACACGCACACACATATACACAAACACGTACACGCACATACACACACACATGTACGCAAACACATACACGCACATACACACACATATACACAAACACGTAAACGCACATACACACACACATATACACATACACGCACACAGATATACACAAACACGTACACGCACACACACACATACACACACACACACGCACACGCACACACGCGCATACACACACACACACAGAGGCACACATACACATATACGCACATTACTTTATTAGTGGGACTTATCTGTGTGTGTGTCTGTCACACAGATAATCTCTAGGGAATTGGGCTTTCCAGGGTTCACATTCCTTATGTGTGTTCCTATACAGGTGTGTGTGTGTGTGTGTGTGTGTGTGCGTGTGTATGGGTGTGTGTGTGCATGCGTGTGCATGTGTCTCAACAATCACCACACATACAGAACAAGTGATTGTGAGCTTTTTCGTTTTTAAGTCAAATGTGAAATTGTGTGTGCATGTTTGCGTGTGTGCGTGTGTGTGTTGCTACTCTGAAGCAACTTCTCAGCGATGTCTTAAAATGTTCACAGCAGTAAGATGGCGTAAGTTATAATCGTGTCCCCAAATACTCGCTCACATAATGGTAATAAATTAAAGTAACGCTAACGGTCAAGCGGTAGGGTCTTAACCCAACATGTTAGGAGGCAGCCACAGTCTAACCTTGTCACGTAGCTCCTCTGCGTGTCTGACTTCTTCGTGGAGGTTATAGAGACGGTTGACCAAGTCTTGTCTGTCCTCTAGCGCCTCCTGTCGATCATGCTCCAGAATGTCCAGGATGGCCTTGTCTGAGGCCGGCAGTGGTCCCGGCTGGACAGCAAAATACAAAAACACTTAGTCATGTTGTTATATTACATATATTCCCATATTAATATACTGCCCGGATTACTTGTTTGCATCAATGGATGAAGGATGCAATTTCGATGTAGTAAATACTTGATTGTTTTCTGTCAAATGTCTATGTCATTAGGTCTATGTTAATAGGTAACATTTTAACTTAATTACGTTAAGTCCAATTAATTTCTATAGCCCTTAATAATCTCAAACTGTTGCACAGGTCCACATTCCACATGGGAGCAACAACGCTTCATAGGCCTTTACGTCCAGTAGGGCTAAAGCAAAAGCTAAACTAAACTAAAGTCACCGTTGCATGTGAGCTTGTCTTTCCGTCACCTGTATGATGGACTGCAGCTCTTGCAGCTTGATCTTCATGACCTCATTCTCTCGTTCCAGCTCGAAGATCTGCTCTCGCTTGGGCCTGTTCTCAATGTCGTTCTTCAGCTTCAGACTCTGTCTCCTCTCCATCTTGCACTCCTCCTCCACCTTGTTCAGCCTGTGTTTCAGCTGGTCAATCTGCACACAGGCGGAGAGTGGATGTTGAGGATTACTTCTGAATGTTGTCTTTATTATGGTATCGTGTACATTTTTGTCATGTTTGTTATTTTATGTATTGTATTTATCTTAAGTCTATTCATCTGTGAAAGGTGCAATATACATATGCTTTACCTTCTTACTTACTTACCTACCGTTATATATGTGTGAAAAGTGGATGTACATGTATATATTTATATGCAATTTGTTGTAGAGCTGTGCTTCTCAAAACTGGGTCAGGAGTGTGGAACGATGTTTTTGAAATGACCTTGTTATGTGTACGTTCATATGTGAAAACCTTTTATTATGGCGTTGATGTGCGTTTCAATCTTACTGTATTATTATATTATTATCTATTAACTATTATCTTGACCAGTGTTTGTGTGTGTCACCACTACTGCAACAAATGTACTCAAATATTTGTTGAGTTCTTGTTAATTTATTTTATTGTGTTTTTGTTTTTCATTTTGATACTGTACTTTGGGTCACTTACATGGGTCAAAAAGTACTGCCAGTAATGTGTGTGTGCGTGTGTGTGTGTGTGTGTTTGCGTGCACACCTCGAGCTGCAGGTCTCGGCTCCTCATCACCGCCATGTTCTTCTCCTCGCTGAGCGTGGCGTACCTCATAGCTAGCTTGTAGTTCTCATCTTTCACTCTGAGCAGCTCGTCGCTATAGCTGTTCCTCTCCTCCCTCATCTTGTTGTACCCTGGACACGCGCACACACAAATGCACATGACCACGCACACACACACACACACACACGCACGCACGTTTACCTACTATGCCTAATACATTATAGTCAGTTACCAATAGACTGCCAACGGCACGCCAACTTCACCAACATATGCATGCACATATGTTCAACAGTTCCCTTAAGCCCCATATTTATAATAAATAAATTATATTTCGCCTGCTGTGCCCTAGATCAACGGTTTTCAAACTGCGAGTCGAGACCCACAGGTGGGGTCACTGAGTGGGAATCAGTGTGTCCCGAAAAGTGCAAGGGGCCATTGAATGAATGAAGAATATCAATGAAAGGCTCCGGCGCTTTACTATCGTGTTGTTCCACTCATTGGGCATGAGTACGGTTGTGGCAAAATAGCCTACTTGTTCCTGATTGGATGAAATCCTATTTAGCTGTACACCATAGATTCTAGAGCGCTCTGCTCAAACATATTTGGCGCACACACAGGTATACCATCAGCTAAAATGGATAGGTTTTTGAAAATTACGTTACCGATACTTGGTGTTTGGTGGGTCTCTAATTACAGTAGATTACTCATCTACTGCAGGTGGGTCCTGGCACAAAAAAAAGTTTGGGAACCCCTGCCCTAGATGATCTTATTTTCTCTCCTGTATGCTCTCTCGTCTTACCAGTTAAAATACATTCATAGCGGGAATACAACCCGTCAAATGCACCCTTGCCGTTTTGGTCAGTTTTTGGAAGACGTACTTCACATATTCTGGCACAACAGGTCCTTGCTAACAAATATCTGAAACATGCCTAGAAGCTGACGGGACGCACTACTAACAAGGTAAGGAACCCAGAACTAACTTTGTATATCAACCGAAGCAAACTAATTTGACAACATGCATCCAAGCAGAGACAGTGCGCAAACTTTCAAAGATTAGATTTAGCATGCTATGTCAACCAGCAGCTTTAAGGCATTTTGACAATGGCTGGAAGCAATTAAACGTGACCTTTGGTAGTTAATGTTCTTGCATAGAGCCATTGGACTCTATCATACTTCTGTTGCAAAACTGCGCGCGCCGCGTGCGTATGTACGTAAGGTCATCATAGCCTGTAAAGAGTAAATGGGTCATTCAGTTAGCGGTTAGCATTGTAATCATTCTATTCCTTATGCTAAATCCCATTCAAGTCATTACAGTACATGCACAAAAAATAACTGTAACATCAAACTATTGCCAGACAGTGGTTATGTGAGGCATTTGCCCTGTGCCGTGCAAATAAATACAGAATTTTGTAATATTGGGAATTGAAAGCAAACATAGGAAATGTTTTGTAATGATGTCTAAATACTATGCAGTAATATTGATCTTGAAAACAATTACAAAAGTAATATTCCCTTTAGGCCAACAACTTTTGAACCTTTCTGAAGCCCAAACAGAGGTGACCCCCACCCCACCCACCCATGAGGTCTGAAACCAACTGCAGGGGGGTCCCAATCTGCATTTCAAAAAGCAATGCTATAAATAGATACAATGAAGTCTACAAATTTGAAAGTGAAAGCGCTAAGTACTGTATATTGCAATTAGCTTCCCCTAGATATAGTGCAAGAATGGAAATATTGAATGCATTTTGCAATTGCCTTCCCCTAGATATAGTGCAAGAATGGAAATATTGAATGCACAGAAACCAGACCAAAGGTAAATCTGTCTGTTGTTACGACACAAAGTTGCATAAGAGAATTTGGCCTGTTGGTACTACCGTTGTCTGGTATCATATCACATTGAGGAAGAACTCAGGCCAATGCAAGTGCTCTCACGTTATATTATTCTTTCACTTTGGAACAATAATAAGTATTTAGATTATTATTATTATTATTATTATTATTATTATTATTATTATTATTATCATCATCATCAACAGTAGTGTGTTAACCCTAAGGTGAACGATTACGACCCTTCCCTGTGCAAGTCAGCATAACATAGCAACCACGTCCCCCATGTAAACGCGGTACATCACGGTTCCCTCCCCGGCTCCCTGCCCCGGACATCAAGCACGAGGGTCGTACTCTGCTGGAAGGCCTGCAGCTCCTGGTTGGCCAGGCGGAGTTTCTTGTGTTCATCCTCCAGGGTGCAGTTCTTCATGTTGAGCTCTGCTTGCTGGAGGGTCTTGGCCTTGGCCTGCTGCTGAAGCTTCACCACCTCGTTCATTAGGAACTGCGTGAGGCCCTCGTGACCCTCCTCTACTGCAGAGAGGAGTAGAGAGCAGGAGAGAGGAGGGAACTATATTATAACATAGGCCATCACATACTAACTACAGTATATATGGGGAAAGATGAGTACATACTACGGCACATCATGGATTACTATAGTATGTCCTACTCTGTACATTGCAATAGTAAGTCATTCTAGAGAACGTTTGCTACATTCAAACTCAAAACAATACAAAAGCACCTCTCCAGTCAATGCCATAGTAGGCTGCTCCCTCTGAAGCAAGCTCCGCCCCACACTTTGAAGATATATTGCGAAGGCTAGGGTATTGTTGTTGTGTGCGGTCTGCACCACTTTGATTATGTTCCTATTTAGAGAGCCCGGGCTGTGTAGAAGTACCTGCTTATCTTTTCAGCACGCACACAGAACGATAAGCTAGCGGACTGCGATGAGATATTTGGTGGATTTGACAAAAAGGTGTATTAGCTTACTGTACCAGACACACAGAGTCATGTGTGTGTGGGTGTGCACATGTGCGCGCATGCGTGCGTGTGTGTGTGTGTGCGTGCGTGCTTGTGTACAGTAGCTTGTACATGAGATTGGTTGTGTGACTGACCTACGATGGTGGAGAAACGTCTCGTAGGCTCCTTCCCAGTAACAGACTTATACAGCTCTGGGTAGTAGAACTCCAGGCTCTCCAGAAACACCACATGCCCCCGCTCGCCCTTACTGCGCAGGATGTCAAGCAAACGGCCTGACACACACGCGCACACACACACACACGCACACACACACACACACACACGCACACCGACAGTCATGCAATAGATTATGTGAAAATGTAAGTGTAATTAAGTGATAACAGTTCTTAAGTTTCAACAGATTTGTTTAACAGTGGCAGTGCGTCAGTGCAGCAATGAATATTAGCAGGTTGTATTTTTACAGGCCTGCGCTTCTATTTAAAAAGAGGGAAGGTTACATTTTCACTTGTGACAAAGAGAAGCCAAACACTTTACTTTATTACATACCAAAAAAAAAAAAACGTTTACCACAAAACACACACACTATACAATGACCTTGATGATTGTGGCCAGCTTGGCAGTGGAATTGTATGTTATACTTTATGATTCATTCCTTTTTTATTAACAATGCCGTTAATTCAAAAATTAAATGTTGTTAATCACGTGAGGTTCAAAGGTCAAGCGTGTTTATTTGTACGGAGTGTCATTGAATGAAACAACCGTTGTGTGCATACTTGTGCGGTTGACTTTGGAGGCCAGCAGCATAGAGTTGAGGATCTCGTCCTCGTCCTGCTCGTCCAGGACCTTACACTGGCGGAGGTAGGGCGTCAGTTTGGCCGGAGAGATGGCGCGGCAGAGCTCGAAGCGTTTGGTCTCCACCTTGTCCCACAGCGCCTCCATATCGTCAGAGTTGCCGGACATGCCTCCGCCACCGTTCTCCATCCTGAAAAACAAGAAACCTCTCAGGAAATGTGTTTTACTTTATTTGCATTTTACTCTTTATGCATACTGTATTTTATAGCACAGTTGGCGTAGACATTCAAATTAGCAATAATTCCAGTATTTTTTTTATATAAAAGGCTTTTGCATACATTTGAATTTAAAGGGAGTTTACCTGAAAGAGTACAAACATGTTGGCGCAGCCAAATAACTTTACACAGGTCATATAAAAGCACAGATAATGAATGTAAATTTAAGATGGAAAGTAGGACGGGAAAATAGAGGCCAATAAAACACAGACACAAACTGTTTTCTCTCTAACATTGTGAGAACACATTGACACTATCTCACACACTATTATCATTACTATGTGAGATAGTCAGTAGTGAATGAGAAAGTGACACTTAAGTTAACACGTCAACTTTTCAAATTAAATGTGTCCAAAGGGACATTTAGGGTAATACAGCACAGCTCGACTTCATTGAACATATTTGAAAGTTTGATCAAAATCATCTGATAACTTCTCGTGCACACAGACACACACGTACTGTACATGCACGCACACACACATGCACGTGCAAGCGCACACACACACACACACACACAAGCAATTTGCCACATCAGCGCAACCAGTGTAAAAAACAAAACAAACAAAAAACCAGATACATTTTTATTGGCTAAATTCTTTCTATGGTTCCCCATTTAGCTTATAGTTTACAAGTAATGTTGCACCAACTGAATATTATTCATGCAGATGAGAATTAGTGATTAGGATTTCATGAAAAGTTTGTTTGCCAGTCACACTCGACAACCAATAAGTAATATGACACATGAAAGAGGTTTAGGCAAATAAGTAGTACTAGTTCACTAGGGCAGGCAAATAAGTGCAACTAGAGGTTAACTGCAGAGAAAAAACACAGCCTTTCCCAGTTTGAAGGAGAAGGGAAAATAATATATTTTTTATTTTTATTCAGCGGTTGTATTCAATGGTATCTTTTACCATTTTATCATTGATTTTCAAATTTTCTAATCTTTATGTCACTCTAAACATCTTGTTATTGTTTTAGCTAATCACATATTAACCGTTGTTCTTTTCATCTTTATTTTATTTATCTTTTGGGGGACAAATATAAACCTATAGGTAAATTGAAAAGTCATCTGAGCTAACTGGTCTTGTCGAGGAAAAAAAAAAAAAAGAGTTCACTGAGTGAATTATTATTAATCAATACTTGTAATTGAATTCACTGTAGGTCTGCTTAGATACCTGTACTTTAAGGCATATTATGGCTACCTAAATATATAAAAACAATCTCTTAAAACCACATTCCCATGGCGCTGTCCATGGTGACTTGTTTTTGGAGAACCACTTCCCAATTCCTCTCACACCTGCATGCTTTCCACAAAGACACAAAGATGTTCTCTGTACTAGAACTCTCTATCTTCCTCTTACTTCCAGCTGACTTCCTTCGCACTCGGGCACACCCACACACACACAATATACGTGTGCACACACCACACCACAGTATATATACAGACGCTATTATTTGCATACTCTGTGGCTGGTGGGCAATGTCCTATAATCCCGCTTTGTTACTCTTGCCGTATACACTTAGTCAAATGAGCTTGGCATGACGCAGACCAACGCTAACATGCACACATAACTTTTGCATTCAGTGGTGCGTACAACGTTTTCAGTGGTGCTTCTGGAGTCACCACAATTCACCTCGGTTAAACTGTGTGACGGCTTGAAGACATAGCCAAGAGGTTAAAGATCAAACCGGCGCGACTTCAGTGCTTGACACTCAATTATTCTTATCAGGCAACACTAATATTTCTTATCAGAGCTGCTCCAGTCTTGTGATAGCAACTGGTGTACCGTAGAGAAATGCTTCTCCTGCAATCCGTCTGATCTGACCGCAGGCAGCGTGTCGCTATGCCTTTCACACCTTGACAGCTCTGTACGGCCTGTAGGCCTTTTGTTCTAACTGTACACATCTACGGCACGGAGGGCGTTCACCGCAAAGAATTACCTTCACCGTGCAGACCATAACAAACCTCCGCCTGTGTGCATGTGCACGCTCGCGATTACATGCACACAGGTGGAACCTTTGTGTGCGCGCACGCACACACACACACACACACATAGACACATAGACCCCCATCATGAAAAAACCACACATGTATTTCCTCTTCTCTCTTCTCTTATTTGGGAGTTGACTACCCAGAAAGCTTGTCCTCACTTCCTCTTTTACAACCAGATGTGACTATAACAGCTACTCTATATGTCTCCTACTATATAACACACACACACACAGGTCAGGTAACCTGGCCGTCTACAGTATGTGTATGTCTGTGTGTGTGTATGTGTGCGCGTGTGTGCGTGTGTGCACAATGACATGCATCTTATACGCAATCTCTGAGTTCTGATTTTAGATCAACCTCAATCAATCGTACACGCGAGTGCACGTGCATGCACGCATACACACACACACACACACACACACAAACAAACACACGCCTGTCATCCGCTCCCAGTGAGGCATTGAGCAGAATCAGTACTCTGCTGACAAAGGGTTAAAAGGTTTGAGGTATTATAAAGAAGAGAACCCGTGAAAGAGGAAGAAGTGTACACAGGCTAGCTTGTGTCTATAAATGAAAACACATCCAGTGCCGCTTGGGTAAGAGCATTTAACCATTGCCTTACTGCCTTCATTTCTTGCTGTGAATACAATCCAAATCAATAGTAACATCAATACATAATTGCATTGCGCCAATGTAAATTAATGTATGACAATGTAGTATACACTACCCTATAGGTAGATTAACCCAGTCGATAATACTGAGATGATTCTTTGTTTCTTAATATGATACTGGTGTAACACCAACCTCTCTAGGTGATACATTTTGGCTATACTTATAATGGCTATTAATACCCTGTTCACACCTACAGTATAGCTGGTCAGATCACAGTTAGCCAGCACTAAGCACAGGTGTGAACGCACCCAAGATGGGGTGGGATCTGCTTGTTCAGACAACGGTTAAGATGCAGTGTAAGCTGCATATGGTTACGTTCTTTTACAAGAGTGTATGCTAATGTGTCCTGTGCCACATACCGTAGAAGGACCGCCTAACTGACGTCCCCAGCGTTAGGGGAAGTATGTAATATAAATAATAGAGGTAGATATTACAAGTGCATCAAAATTGACGATTTACAGTGGTTTGCATTCCGGCAGACTAGGCTTCCCACTGGTTAAGAACAACAATAAGTGGTCTTGGCTAGAGGAACATACAGCTTATTTGCATATCGAGCAGCAAAGTGGTCAAGTGGAGACATGTTCAATACCAGCTGTCCACTTGATGATGACATCACCGTGACACATCATGTCAGCTCTGAGCAGACCTTATACTGTAATTGGGTTTGAGACACACATGGGAGATCTTTCTGCCTGGCTGTGGTAACTGTTTTTTTGGGTGACCGATGACCTGAACAACAGTGTCGAGAAACCGCACACGCTTCTCCATATCAAGAATGCTTACAAACCTTATGACCAGAATACAAACAAACCAAAACATGTTACTTTCTCATTAATAAAATTCAGGTTATTTTATGTTGTAAACGAGAGATGTTGTACATTGGGACCTTAGTCAAACACTGAACTGTCAGTGTGTGAAGAAAAAGTAACTGGGGAAAAAAAACATATATATATATATAAGGTTTGAAAATCAAGATGCATTTGGTATCTACCACAAAAGAGTCATGTTTTGTAAACGTTTCTCACTATGAAGGCACATTGGAGTGAACTTTAAGATCAATTCACAAACATGTTGATACTTCAAGAGACATTGAACTTTAAAACCCATGTTTATCAGTATCTTCCAAGCATCAATGTAAATCCACAAAAATAATCATTTTTCTGGCTCTATTTGATGAAATGGAACCATGTGAAAATGTTTAAGGTTTTTACAATTGGAATGGAGTGGAATTATAACCAACATTAGATTTGAAGTATATTTTACGTTACACTAAAACAAATACATTTTTCAGACTGTTGTAACTTGAGAATTATGGGGCGGCAAGTATAACATACCCTTTTTCGTGAACCGAATGCATTTTGTGGCAAGAAATGCATACATTAATTACGAAATCATATAACACAACAGAAACGCTTTTGCATTATGTCCACAAAATACTTTCGTGCACGGAATTGGCAGTTGTGGTTTGTATTTTGTGGACGAAAGGCTGAATGCACTTGGCACTAGTGATTTCGTAATAATGTATGCATGTCTTGCCTGAAAATGCATTCTGTCCACGAAAAAGGGTAGAGAATACACACCACCAGCAGAGCGAGGTTGGGGGGAAAAAAGTGTGACTAAAGGATAATTTTTATACTGAGGTAGGGAACTTCTCACTCTCAGCGGGAGAGAAATCTTAATAAGTGAAAAATGAACCCTGTAAGGGTCCTGAGTAACACCTCTGCCACCAGGCAATATGCTGGTGCACAGGCTAGTATGTGTGGACCAACAAGTCAATTTGCATTATGCATTTACAATTTGTAATTTAGCAGGTGCTGTTATCGCAGAACGATTACAAATAAGTCAAATTCTCAAGATCTTATTCATTCTATATTCATTTATAATATTTCTGTTATGTTGTATTATATTCCTGTTGGACAAGTTTCTCACAATGCATTCATATTTTCATTTGGCCAATTCTAATATGATGTTTCTCAATAATATTGTTTGGAAATGATTCCCTTACAAATGTTTCTCTCACACAATTTTAAAAACCAAATTTGAACCAAATTTAGAAAATGTTCCAGCAATCACTGTAAAAATCAAATATGTAATTGTTGTCCAGGGAACAGGCTCTGCTGACCCAGAGCAGAGCTGTATCAAGCGTTAGGATTATGGTTCAGGGATTGCGATTGGCTAGCTTGATAGGCATGTATGATTGTTTCAGGTGTACAGCCCATCATAAAGGCTCCATTGTCCAGCAAAACAGCTGAAGCCTATAGGGATGTGATATCTGGGCTCGAGAGAGACAGAATGAAATGAGAGATAGAGGTGTATACAGTAGGTGCTGGGGCTATAAGAGAGAGACACTAGAATTGAGAGAGTGGCAGAAGGGGAATGCGGGGGAATAGATTAAACATAGAGGGGGGGTCGCAATGTATAGAGACCCTGCTCCATATTTGAGGAAGCTGCACATTTTCTTTATATAATTATGAATGTTCGAATTGGCAGTTAGTAAATCTATTGACACTACAAAATACTGTATGCTTTGAGTAATGTTATGAACACAGTTATATAGTGAATATTCTGATATTTTTTCTATATATATTTCTGTCACATATGCTACCTACAGCCAAGGTATTACAACTTCACAATGTCCATTTTATTTTCCCTTTAAAACTGCGTATGACCTTCTTCCCTTCTTCCCTTGCCTCTTCTTTTCACTGGACCCCATTGTCTTCCCCGGTAGTTATTGGCATCAAAACCCCGTTGATAAAATCGGATAATAACCTGATGACAGCTTCCTTCTGAATTAGAATGATTTCTTTGTCCTGGTTTAGCAAGAGGAATTTCAGAAATATATCAAAGTGTCTGGAACAATACAAGAACAACAAAAACAAGTACCCTATATCTAAAAGGCTACAACTATAGGCTTTTATTTTCTAGCACTCTAGTTGAGCCATAGGCAAAATAGGTGCGGTGGTATGAGAAGAAAAGTCACAGACGTGTGCATCACATTTTCCATTCAGTCTGGCGCACGTACGTTTAAAGCACCTGTTAAGTTTGAAAACTTGACAAAAAAGTGCAATAGTCTATCGATATGATAGCCTAATGAATATATCCAGGTCATTTTTTGGGGGGGACTACTAGATTTTAAAAAATTTAGTTTGGGTTAGGCTACATACATACCTGCGATGCAGCGATGAGTTTGTAGACTGACTTCAGGCTTGCCGTGATTGCTTCTATTGTATTAACAGCAGCAGGTTGTTATTTCAAAGAAAGTCAGCTTTAAATAAACTCGACTATTTCAACTTGACCCCATTTGCAAAATATTACGAATATTATTAGGGCTCAAACTAGCAAGTTGTGGCGACACTCACACCTAGAGCTTTTGCTTGAGAGAGAGAGAGAGAGAGAGAGAGAGAGAGAGAGAGAGAGAGAGAGAGAGAGAGAGAGAGAGAGAGAGAGAGAGAGACAGAGAGCAGAGGCGGGGGATGTGAGGAAGGATGGAAATAACAAGTGCATTGTGCTGAGAACAGAGGTGTGTCAATTCGTTATCACAGGCAGCCTATTAATAACGCAAACGCATAGGCATATCCTGGACTCTTCCTAAAGGTTGATTTACACGGGCTTACAACCAGACACGTTGGCAATTTTTGGGCACCATATTTTGCCTTGTTTTATTTGCATACCAGAAAGGTGCTGAATATTACCAGGCCGCTGTTCCAAATTGTCACCATTAAGAACAATCAAAGGCTGCGTCAGAAACTTCACAAGAAAGTGGAACTGATGTAGAGGTCATGTGACTTCTGTCGGACTCATTTAGCGACGCACTGTTTACCTTACTCTGAGGAAGGATTTTGATATATGTTGGACCTGTTTCGGATACATTTGTTCTGTTTAGTCTTTCCTTGAAAATGTATTCGCATGGTTCAGAAAGTTTAATTAAACAGGCAAGGTAAGACCGTTTAAATTACTCATTTATGGAGCTGACATATCCCTAGTAATATTTAGATGTATTCCACTAGCCTATGTTTCCTATTATAACGACATCCCGTTGAAAAAAAGAAAGCAATATTAATTCTTTCGTCAAGTATTAATACTTGACGAATCCGGTAATTATACCGGATTGTCATCTGACATACTGCTCCGTGTAGTCTACCCTACCCCGAAGAGTCCCAGTTTTGTTGTTCAACATGTAAAGCACGCTGGTTGAGAATACTTTATAACTTATTGAGTAAAGTACATTATTTAATTCCCAGAGAGATCCAGGAGGGTGAGTTGCAGAAGTTCTACACCAGGGTGGTCAAACTGCTGCAGGGGAGGGAGTTTGGTCACGATACCGTCGACTCCCTCCAGAGGTTGCATCTTATCTTGTCTGCCAGCGAGCACCCCAGGACGTAAGAACTAGAACCTATCTCTGTCACATTAATCGGCCACTCCTCGATTTGTGTCAGAAAGTACCCTTGTGGTCGAAACCATAGACTGCATTTCTAGGTCGAATCCAACAAAATATTTTTGTGCGAAACCCTGAGAGCGAGTGACTCTGCCGTATCTATGCAGACATTTGGATAATACAATCGATGAATGTACCTATGATCCGTAGCTGATCAAATATCAGGAAAGTTTACCTACGATAACGTGTGTATCCTATTTTGCTAATGCCAGACTAACTGCAGAGCTTCAGAAGAAACTCTTGAACCTGCTCATGTCTTCTTCAGTGGAGCAACTTCAGGTTCTTTGTTCTGCTGTGCTCAGGCAGACACTGCCACCAACTGGAGAAAAGTTTAACTTCAACCAAGATACCAGCATTTTGCTTAACAGCCACGCATCTGGGCTGCTGCTCTCACAGGTAGGCATTGTAGGCTATACGTCGCCTATGTATGCACGATAGAATCATGGCATTTAGTTAGTATGTTAATAGTTAATGTATGCTGCAAAGCATACAACCTAGCCATGATGACACGCTGCTGTCATTATTCTAACAGTGTTGTCTGCGGTCTGCTATTGACAAATGTGTTGATTGTAAGTCTGTTTGGATAAAAGCTAGGGATGGCACCGATACGATACTGAGATCGGTCCGATACTGACTTAAATGGCTGGATCGGTATCGGTGACAATTGGACAGTTGTAACCAATCAATGGGGATAATCCAATTTAATACATTGACACACTACTGTCAAGCATCAGCCATGTCTAACCTACCCAGGCCACACTATCAGCAACATGTTTATAAAATGCTTCCAAGTCCTAAAATACAGATTGGCTGTCATTTACATTGCAACTTAACTTAAAAGTTAATTTAACAGTGGAATCGGATCGGTACTCGGTATCAGCCGATGCCCAAAGTGCCGGTATCTGTATCGATATTGGGACTGAACAAACTGGATCGTGCCATCCCTAACACAAGCATCTGCTAAATGCAAATAGTGTGCTCTTCCTGCCTCTGTGTCTGTCTTGCAGACAGTCTCCAGGGAGGATCTGTCCTCTTTCAGTGCACAGTTACTGCGCAGCTTGGATGGACGGTCATCGGAAGGACCAGCTCACTCCCAAACGCACACGCTGCCAATCCTCAACAGCCTTCTCCCGCACAGCCCCGAGTGCCTCAATGAAGGTGATGCTCATTCTGAAAGAGATGCCTGCCTTTCGCCAGAGTGTGACTGACAGGCAATCTGTCTAATCAAGGCCGAAAAAGGTTGCTACGTGTTACACAGTCGGACAAACAAGAATCATTGCGTTCGGCATGGGAATGCACGGGCTGCAGTTAACGGTTTTATTTCTTTTTAAATTAAATAGTAGGCTACTAGATTTAAATGAGAAACTGAAACCATCCGGTATCTTATATCCTGCTGTTTCCAGATTTCTCCCGTTATTGTTAATGACACAGCGTTGGTCAGCTCAGAGCTACGTGGGTCAGCTGGCCGTCAGACCCACCCATGGGCGTGGCTAACTCGCTTCTGGCGAGTTAGGTCCATTGATTGCTGATCTGATGGTTAAACTAAGCTCTGTGATTTATGTCTCGAACTGCTCTTGTGGTTAAAGGTATAGTTAGCCATTGTTAGCTAATTAACTTTTTGTCAAATTCACCAAATACACAGCCCTGGCAAACACCGCTCACAACAATACCCTTACCATTGCAATGCATCTCCAATGTGTGGGGCAGGGCTCCTGAGGAAGTAGCCTATGGCATTGAAGGGAGAGGTGTTTTTGTTTTGATTTTAGATTTTGAATTTAGCAAGCGTTCTCAAGAATTACTTGCCATACCTATTTAAAACCATGGTACACAATGGTTACAATAAAGACAACACCATGCACATCCTATTTCTCACACCCTTCTATACACCTGTCATTGCCTAGGTGTGTTGTCTAAAAATACATCATTAGATGATGGTTTTGATTGGCATCACGCAATCAAGGGATGCATCTTAAACAACCACTCTAACACCATGCCACGTGGTTCTGCAACACTGGTGAGACAGTTCTGACAATGTATTTTGGACATTTAAGATTATATGGAGGAGGTGGAGATAAAGACTGGTATCGTTTATATGTATATTTTCTCTCAAGCTATATATTGTATGTATGTATATATTTTTGTGTTATCCAAAGAACAAATGGAACATCACCAAGTGAATATTTCTAAATGAACCAGTCACAGATGCAACTCCAAGTTACCCGCATAGCTGAACATAGTGTCTGGTTTATTTTTAGCTAAATGGGACATAAACAGTTTCCACCAAAATACCACAGACTCATTTGACTGTCTTTGAAATGTAAATCAGTGTGGAATTGTACTGCTTGCCAGTACGCTGAGACATCAGAGTGCCAGATGTAGAGATGCCAGATCGGATCTCTGTGTCTCTCTGTCTCTGTGCATTCCAGCGTAGAATCACAAGAAAACGTGACGTGCACATACAGTAGACCTGTTTTTGTAACAGGACGTGCACATCAAACATTCTTTCTGACTGCCTCTAGATCACGTAACGCTTCTCAGTAAGAAGCTTGTTGATTGGCTGCGCTATGCCAGCATCCAGCAGGGGGGAGGGGCTTCAAGTGGAGGATTCTTCACAGGGCCTCGATCACGACAGGTAATTACCCCACCTTTTGTGTAAAGGTTTGCTATTAAACTCTCTGACTAACTTTTACTAAAAATATTTATATGAAAATCCATCCCCAAATAAACATAAGACCTAAGCCATTAGTTAAATTTGAAGCAATGCCACCCATGTTTTATTGTCATTTAAGATGATGGTGACCCTCAAATTCTCAAAAATGCACCCCTTGAGTGTGAAGCGGCTGGGATGAGGATTAGCACCGCTAAATCTGAGGCCATGGTTCTCAGCCGGAAACCGATGGAGTG